>SJYT01073210.1:12220-25498 GCA_006410635.1 Cephalophus harveyi | reverse complement strand
GATATAACTCATACTGTAATATAAAATATAGAAAATGTCTTTAGTTCCTTGAGAAATGCATTTTCCTACTCTGTGGCTTATATATTGATTTCTTGATAGAGTCTTTTGTTTAGCAGGTACTTTGTTTTGATTAAATCCAGTTTATCACTTCTTTCATGTCCAGTACTTTTTGATTCCTATCTAAAGAATTTACTTACATCAATAATGTTATAAAATATTTTATTACATTTTCTTCTAGAAGATTTATGATTCTAGCTTTTAAATTTGGGTCTGCAATCCATGTGAAATTTGTTTTTGTGTATGGAGTGTGGTAGAAGTTGCGGTTCAGTTTGCCCTGTACTAATTTTTAGTTATTTTAAACACAATTTCTTTAAAATAATATATTTTCTGTCCAAGTCATTGAATTGACTTGGACCCTTGGTTTGGTATTGATTGACCATAAATGTGACAGCCTGTTTCTGGATTCTGTCTTCTGCTCTGTTTATCTATTTGCTCTGTTTTGTGCACTAACATACTCTCCTGATTTCTGTAGTTTTCTTTCTTTATTTATTTTTTGCCGTGCCACAGAGTACGTGGTATCTTGGTTGCCCTATCAGGGATCACATCTGCTCCCCCTGCACTGGAAGATTGGAGTCTTAACCACTGTCCAGTGGAGTCTTAACCACATCCACTGTCCTGGATGTCCACCAGGGACATCCCTTATGTCAAGTCTTGAAAAATTGTTCATCTTTTCCAAAATTGTTGTGGTTATTCTAGATCCTTTTCATTTCACACAGGTTTTAGAATCGGCTTGTCAGTTTTGTCAACAGAACTATCTGGGATTTGATGCTGATTACATTAAATCTGTAGATGAATTTTAATAGAATAGATACACTAACAACAGTAAGTCTGTAAGAAGGAGCTGTCTCTCCATATCCTTAGATCACATTGAACTTCTCTCGATGGTATTTTATATGTTTTGCTTTGAATGACTTCCTTATCTTTTGTTAGATTTATTCCTGTTAGTCGCTCAGTCGTGTCCGACTCTTTGCCACCCCATGGACTACGGTAGTTCACCTGGCTCTTCTGTCCCAGGGATTCTCCAGGAAAGAATACTTGAGTTGGTTGCCATTTTCTTCTCCAAGGGATCTTCCTGACCCAGGGATCAAACCTGGGTCTTTTGCATTGCAAGCAGTTTCTTTATTGACTGAGCCATCAGGGAAGACCCTAGATTTATTTCTCAGTACTGATGATTTTTGATGTCATTGTAAATTGTATTGTTTCAAAATTTCACTTTCCGTTTTTTTGCTTCTGGTATGTAGATATAGAGTGGCTTTTAAAATTGAATTTGTATTCTGTTGTCTTGCTAGTTCTAGTAATTTTTAATAGCTTCCATGGGCCTTTTTACATTCACAAAGGTGTTGTTCGTGACTAGTAGTCTTAATTCTTCCCATCTAAGTTTTATGTCTTCTGTATTTCTTTTCTTGCCTTGCCACACCAGCTAGGATTGATAAAAGTGATAAGAGGAGACATTTTTATTTCTTTCTTGATCTTAGGGAAAATCTTTCACCATTAAGCTTTTTGTTGATGCTTTTATCAGATTTTCTTTTCTCTATCCCGATTGCTGAGTTTCCATCTTGAACAGGCATTGAATTTTTTCAGTTCTTTTTCTGCATCTATCAAAACAATCATATTTTTTCTTGTATTCTGCTAATATATGGAATTACACTGATATATTTTCACATTAAGTCAACTCTATATTCCTAGAATATACCAGAATGATTCATGATATATTTTCCTTTTCAGATATTGCTGGATTTGATTTGCTATATTTTGCTAAGGCTTTCACCCTCTCTTTTCCGTCTAATAAATTTCCCTTTTCTTGCCTGACTGCCTGGCTTGCTCTCTTTCTCTCTGCACTTGCCTTACACTTAGTAGTTCAGATCTTCTATAATTTCCTTGAAACTTTTTTTCTTCTATCCTTACTGTCAAGAGGTGTTAAATTCTCTATGTGGGCTTGTTTGTTTTTCCCTTTAGTTCTATAATTTTTTTCTTGTGTATATTTTGAGGCACATACATTTAAAATTATGTTTTCTTTATAAACTGACATTTTTGTTGTTATGAAATGTCTGATAATACTCTTTGTCTTGAAGTCAACTTTGTATGATATAAATATTGCCTTACTAGCTCAGACACACTTTAGCGTGTGTCTGGCAGGCTTTTTCAACTGTTTTACTTCTCAGTTATTACCACCTTTATATTTAAAACCTGTTTATTAGGAGCTTCAAATAATTGGGTTTCCTTTTTATCCAGCTAGCCATTAAAAAAAAAAAATTCATGTCTATTTACAATTTATGTACTTGTTGATAAGACTGGATTTATATTTTCTGTTAGAATCATGTATTCTGTTTTCTTCTCTTCCTCCTTTTCTGCCATCTTTGGGTTAAGTGAGAGTGTTTCAGTATTTTATTTCATCCCTCTTACTCCCTTATTAGCCATATTATGTTGTATATATGTTTCTAGTGGTTGCTTTAGAGATTACAAATGCATTTTAACTAATCACATCTTTCTTTGAATAATCTTATGCTACTTCCTGAACAATCTAAGAATCTTACAACATTGAATGTTGTCATGTATTTTATGCCTCCATATTTTATATTGTATTTATCACCATTTCTTATGTATCTGAGCTTTCTTCTGGTTTCATTTCCTTTCAACCTAAAAGTCTTTTAGCATGTCTTTGACTACACATCTACAAAAGAAGAATAATCTTAGGTTTTGACTGACAGGAAATGTCCTTTATTTTTGAATTTTTAAATTGTGATTAAATATAATATATAATTTGCCTTTTTAGACGTTTTAAGTGTACAGTTCAGCAGCATTAAGTACATCCACCATGTGGTACAGCCATCAGTAAAAAAAAAAATTCATGTCTATTTACAATTTATGTACTTGTTGATAAGACTGGATTTATATTTTCTGTTAGAATCATGTATTCTGTTTTCTTCTCTTCCTCCTTTTCTGCCATCTTTGGGTTAAGTGAGAGTGTTTCAGTATTTTATTTCATCCCTCTTACTCCCTTATTAGCCATATTATGTTGTATATATGTTTCTAGTGGTTGCTTTAGAGATTACAAATGCATTTTAACTAATCACATCTTTCTTTGAATAATCTTATGCTACTTCCTGAACAATCTAAGAATCTTACAACATTGAATGTTGTCATGTATTTTATGCCTCCATATTTTATATTGTATTTATCACCATTTCTTATGTATCTGAGCTTTCTTCTGGTTTCATTTCCTTTCAACCTAAAAGTCTTTTAGCATGTCTTTGACTACACATCTACAAAAGAAGAATAATCTTAGGTTTTGACTGACAGGAAATGTCCTTTATTTTTGAATTTTTAAATTGTGATTAAATATAATATATAATTTGCCTTTTTAGACGTTTTAAGTGTACAGTTCAGCAGCATTAAGTACATCCACCATGTGGTACAGCCATCAGTCAGTTCAGTTCAGTTCAGTCACTCAGTCGTGTCTGACTCTTTGCCACCCCATGAATCGCAGCACGCCAGGCCTCCCTGTCCATCACCAACTCCCGGAGTTCACTCAGATTGACGTCCATCAAGTCGGTGATGCCATCCAGCCATCTCATCCTCTGTTGTCCCCTTCTCCTCCTGCTTCCAATCCCTCCCAGCATCAAAGTCTTTTCCAATGAGTCAACTCTTCTCATGAGGTGGCCAAAGTACTGGAGTTTCATCTTTAGCATCATTCCTTCCAGAGAAATCCCAGGGCTGATCTCCTTCAGAATGGACTGGTTGGATCTCCTTGCAGTCCAAGGGACTCTCAAGAGTCTTCTCCAACACCACAGTTCAAAAACATCAATTCTTTGGTGCTCAGCCTTCTTCACAATCCAACTCTCACATCCATACATGACTACTGGAAAAACCATAGCCTTGACTAGACGGACCTTAGTTGGCAAAGTAATGTCTCTGCTTTTGAATAAGCTATCTAGGTTGGTCCTAACTTTTCACTCACCATTATTCCATTACCACCACCCCTGGGACCTCCCAGTCTGGTGTCTCAAAGGTTCTGAGGTGGGTGTCAGGACTTTCCGGTCCTGACAGCCCTGATGGAACCCCATAGATCTCTTTTTGCTTCAGAGCTGAGCTGCCAGGTTTTCTGCAGCTTAAGGGGAGTTATCTTTCTCGCCTGGCTTTCTGAGCTGTGCAGGAGCTCTGTCTTCATTCTGCTGCCTGTTCCTGGTCCTTGGAGGACAAGTGCAGACACTCTGTGAAGCCAGGGGGCCTCAGAAGGATTTCTCTCAGCTCTCCTGCCCCCCTGCCCCCTTCACCTCATTTGCTTCAGTCACACAGTGAAGGTCCCGAGGATGCAGATGGTAAGTGGTGGAGAGTAAGCGCTCTGCATCTGGGCTCCTTGGGATTTGAATCTGTCACAGCAGCCCACACACAGCCCCTGCAAGTTTGTTAGAAGTCAGGCTGATTCCTCCTCAACCCAGTATGCACCATGAATGAAAGCAGACAGTGGTACTTCTCTGCTTGGAAGGCCTCATCACTTCCTGGAATTTAGTTTGTTTAAGTTTCTTTGATCCCTCAACTCTCTGATGAAATTTAAAAAAAGAAAGAAACTATGACTTTCTGATTTATCCTGCTTGTTCTTATTACAAGTGAGGAGGGTGGTCTCTGTGACTTTCCACATTCCAACCATAAATGCAATCCTTCTAGTTTCTTTTGCTTTGTGTTTTAGAGTCCATGTTTCTAGGATTCTCTGAGAACAAGAAGTAGATACTTTTAAAAAACATTTCTTGTGGTTTCTGCAGTAAAATTTGCTTTTTCCACCCTAAAGCAAAATCCTTTCAGCCACCCCTACAGATAGAACACTATAGTTGCTATTTACTGGTTCTCGAATGAGCAACAAATTAAGAAGGCCTCAGCTGTACGTTTGCCAAAAGACAGGCCCCATGGATTGCCCGTGGCCCACACTGACAGTGTCTCGGATCCCTGAGCACAGCCCTCTTCCTGTCCCCAAACTAGCCAGAGCTCATCGAGTGTCCCACTGGATTGAGTGGGCCTCATTCCTGCTCCAGGTACCCCTGCTCTGTTCCCTGTCAAATCAGAGCAAACACCCTGCCAAGTGCCTCCCTGTTCCAGCACATCTCCATCCAGTGTGCCCTGCTCTGTGGGTACTTCCTCACCCCTGTGCAGACATCTCTCCTCCTGTGCCAAAGGCCCAAGGGCATAGTACCCCAGGGGACTTCCCCTGGTACACGCCTCACACCCATTCCCCGTTGCATTCAATGTTAGTAAACAGTCAACTCTTTCATTCCCTAGACATTTAAGAAACCTCTGTTGACCAAAAAAAAAGCACAACCTAAAAGTTGAGAATTGTGTTTTATTCAGTGGACTTGCTGAGGACTTAAGCCAGGAGACAACTTCTTAGATAGCTGTGAGTGGCCCTTCTGAAGAGGTAGGGGAGGAGCCAGGTTATATATTAATAGGAGTTAAAAAAAAAAAACAAAAACAGAACATTGAAAGATTTCTGTTAAAGAAAACCAGACGTCTCAAGTTAATGAACTTAGTGCTTTTCTATGGGTGGAAAGATACACGAGTCTGGGCTCGTTGAAATCATTCCTTTGATATGCACCTTACCTATCTAGGGCCAGTATCTTGTTTTTCTCCATTCTGAATCCCCTCAGGTCTCACAGTCAGGGCAGCTACAGTGGTTGATGGCTTGTTTGCTGATGTAACAGGTGACCTTCTTTGTCCATACCTCCTCTATGTGTCACACAACATTCTAGGCACTTGGCATTGAACTGTGGGGATACTGAACAAGCCACATCCCCGCCTGTATGGAGCTTCCATCCAGTACTTCTTCAGTCCTCACAACCTTATGAAGTGGGTTCTTTCACTGACGTCATTTTCCAGGCGAGAAAGCAGAAACACAGAGATACTAGGTAAATTCCCCAGGGTCTCCCAAAAAGATACGGGTAAAGATTCCTGCAGGAACATAATTTATTTGCAGGGCAGGAGGGGCTGTTTCCTTCCCAGTTGTCACAAGGATTGAACTATTCTTACCCAGCAGACCCACCTCCAGGCAGCGTGCTTACTTGATAGTCTGCAGATTTGGCCTCTGGATTTCACTCAGATAAGTTGCTGTTGCCAGTTTTTGTGTGTTTGTGGATTTTCAGGGCATTTTAATTAGGAATCAGGGGAGGGAAGGCAGGCCCTGTTAGTCTGGCTGCCGGGATAGCTTGAAGTCTCTTAAGCCTTACTTATGACACAAATCACCCCCGTGGATCAAAATTTGGGCTCACTGCTTGTGATTTAAATGCTTGCTGCCATTTTTTCTGAGGGGCCCTAAGTACAGGTGGCCTGTTCCATGTGTTTTTATTTAATCCTAGTTCCCTTCTCAGAGTAGGTAGCTGTAGATAAATTGCTTGATGAGGGCACCACTAAAAATAATCATTTTTCATGGGATGCTCTGAATGCAAACACTTCACCAAAATTTTAGGAAACATATGCTTTTCTAACATTCCACCCCTAACTCCCCCAAGCCTCACAAAGGGCAGGCACTTAGCACAACTGGCAAAAGATGAATAAATTTTCCCCTCATTTACATAACTATTCATTAGCTAGGGTTGCCATGGTAACGGTGCCTTCCAGACACAGACCTGTGGGCCCCACACAACTTCATTTTGGAAACTGTCTGGAAGCCTGTACAATCCTCCTGGAGCTTGACAGGGGAGGGTGGTTTTAGGCAAGAAGGGGCCTAGAGGTTTCCAGTCATCTGCAGGTTACAATTACCAAGTAAGTAGACATAGGAAAGTGAAAGTGTTAGTTGCTAAGTCGTGTCCAACTCTTTGCAACCGCATGGACTGTAACCCCTGTCCATGAAATTCTCCAGGCAAGGGTACTAGAGTAGGCAGCCTTTCCCTTCTCAGGGGATCTTCTTGATCCAAAGATTGAACCTGGGTCTCCCAAATTGCAGGCAGATTCTTTACCATCTGGGCCTCCAGGGACATAGGAAGAGCAGCATTTTACTGGAAAACAGTCTGCAATGCTCTGGGTGTTCTCTGCCTGCCAGTCACTGGGTGCAAGACAGTCAAATACAAACACAGTGAATGAGATCTTATTTCACCCGTGTCATTTGTCCCCTTGGACACATGCCTGTCTGTTTGAGATCCTGGGATATAAACACACACACACATACTCATCCCTATTGACTTTTTTACAAGGAAGGCAAGATCCCTGTTGAGGAAAGGGGATTTGGGAATTGAGGGTTTGTGCAAAAGAGTGTGTGCTGGAGATTTTTGAGGTGGGTTCTAAACTTTTCCCTGCCTCTGGCTGGTCCAGGATCCTGGTCCAGTCCAGTGACCTCAAAACCTCTTTCAGTCATTGTGGAAGTGGTTCTCCAGCTTTGCCAATGAGACCTTTTCACAGCATAGCAAGTGGCTCACAGCTGCCTTCCTGATGTCGCAGATGTGCTGAGCACAATCCTCCTTTAATCCTAGGACTGGTCAGAACTCATCCAGAGTTGAGTGGGCATCTTTCTTGCTTCAGGTACCCTTGCCCTATTCCCTGTCCAAGTCATGGCACACGCCATGCCCAGTGCCTCCCTGTTCCAGCACATCTCCAGTCCTGGAGTGTCTTTCTTGTCTGGAGAACCTTGACTAATACATCACTGTTATCTCTGCCTGAAGCATCTTTCTTTCCCATGTCTGTGAGTTCACATCTTCAGAAGCTTTCTCCTCCACAGAGTCTTCTCTAATTCCTTCCTGTCTGGCTAGAAGTAATGTCTGCTTCCTTCAATTTTTATAGCACCTAACTGTAACCCTTATATCTTTCTTTAAACTCTTTATTTTATATCAGAGCATAGCCAATTATGGATTCCCTGGTGGCTCAGTGGTGAAGAATCCTCCTGCCAATGCAGGAGACACAGGTTTGATTCCTGGGTTGGGAAGATCCTCTGAGGAAGGGAATGGCAACCCGTTCCAGTATTCTTGCCTTGGAAATCCCACAGAGGAGCCTGCTGGGCTACAGTCTAAAAGATTTGGACACAACTTAGCGACTAAACAATAGCCAATTAAAAGTGTTGTGACAGTTTCAGGTGGACGGCAAAGAGACTCAGCCGTATACCTGTGTCCCTTCTCCCTGCAATAGATCTTTTTTAAAATAGATCTTGTCTCATGAAACTTTAACCTTCTCCCAAGCATGTTCGACTCAGATTTACATTTGGCACCCCTGGCTCCTAGCATGGTGCCTGACATGTAATAGATACTCTGCAAATATTTGTTGATTAGTAGAATAAATGAACGTCTGTGCACTTGGCAAGCAGGGTGTGAAGAAACCGTATCTGATGCCGGGTTTCCCATAAAATGGGCAGCTGTGCAATTCGTTTTATGGTAGGGAGCCGGCCACACAGACTCATCAAGGTGGGCCCTGTGGGGTCCTGCGTGTATTACTGCCGCCTCACCTCTGCAGCCCAGCTTGGACTGTATCTTCTCTCTGGAAGTGGTTGTAGTCATGAGTCCAAATGTGATATTTTCTTTCTCTGAACTCTTAGCATGACTTGATGTGACCTCTCTGGTTTACCTTCTCAGTTAACTGGCCAAAGGCTGGTCTTAACCTGTCTCATTAAGAAAGACTGATGTGGAAGTTGGACTCATGTTTATTGCCCTCTGTGGGATAGTCAGCTTCTTTTCTTATATACTAATTTTTATGAAGCTATAATTGGCACATAACATTGTTGAGTTTTTGGTGTCCAGTGTAATGATTTGATGTGTGATGTGATTATCACAATAAGTTTAGTTATCATCCATCGCCATATGCAGTTACATTTTTTTCTTGTGATGAGAACTTTTAAGATTTACTCTCTTAGCAACTTTCAAATATGCAATACAGTATTGTAAACTATAGTCAGCATGCTGTCTGTTAGATCCCCAGGACCTATTTATTTTTAGGAAGTTTGTGCCTTTCTTTTGATTACCTTCACCCATTTTACCCACCTCCCCCCACCCCATCCCACTTCTGGTAACCTCCAATCTTTTCTCTGGATCTATGCATTTGATTTCTTTTAGATTCTGCATATAAAGAGATTGTATACTATTCGACTGTCTGATTTATTTCACTTAGCAAAGTAGCATTTATATTGTCACAAATGGCACCCTTTTTAAGGCTGAATCATACTTCTATATTTATATGTATACATGTTTTCTCTATCCATTTGGTATGGTCAGCATCTTAAGCATATGACTTCCCTGGTGGCTCAGACGGTAAAGTGTCTGCCCAATGCAGGAGACCCAGGTTTGATCCCCGGGTCGGGAAGATCTCCTGGAGAATGAAATGGCAACCCACTCTAGTATTCTCGCCTGGAAAATCCCATGGACAGAGGAGCCTCTTAGGCTGCAATCCATGGGGTAACAAAGAGTCAGACACAACTGAGTGACTTCACTTTCACTTCTGGCGTATTAGGGCTTCCCAGGTGGGTGTCAGAGAAGGCACCCCACTCCAGTACTCTAGCCTGGAGAATCCCATGGATGGAGGAGCCTGGTGGGCTGCAGTCCATGGGGTCGCTACGAGTTGGATACGACTGAAGCAACTTAGTAGCAGCAGCAGCAATAGCAGGTGGGTGTAGTGGTAAAGAACCTACCTATCAATGCAGGAGACATAAAAGACATGGGTTCGATCCCTGGGTCAGGAAGATCCCCTGGAGGAGGGCATGGCAAGTCACTCCAGTATTCTTGCCTGGAGAATCCCATGGACAGAAGAGCCTGGTGGGCTGCAGTCCATGGCGTCACAAAGAGTTGGACACAAGTGAAGCGAGGTAGCGTGCTTGCATGTACCTGGCATACTGACTTTGATTCCCCTGGTTACCCGACCCCTTATACATGGTAGGTGCTCAACAAAAACTTTTGGAAGAGGGACTAAATGAAACTCTAATCCTACCTCTTCTGTTCCTAGAGAAACACTCTTATGATCTTATGATATCCATCCACCCAGGCTAAAGTTTAACACCTACACTTGTAGCCTGGAATTATAGGTTCTTGGAGCCATGGGGAACTAGAAAGAAATCAGAATTGATGGGAGGCTCTCCACCTGCTTCTGTTTTGACTTTCCAGGTGAGTTCAATCAGGCCTTGGGATTGGAAGCACTTCTGCTTAATATCACAAGGTGTATTGAACCAAACCTCCAGTCAGACTTAAGAAACAGTCATCAGGGTGGGCGGGGGTGTATTTTACAAAAACACATGACAGAGTCTGGTCCCCTCAGAAAGAAGCTGCAAAAGCTAAGAGGGGACACAATTAAAATCTATAACCCAGGATTATACATCAGATTTTGAAACTGGTGCTTTGGGGTCCCTTTGATTTCGAATGAGAAGTTTTGTATACAAAAAGAAAGTCCTGCTTCATAGACCCATAATATGTTCAGGAAACTCCTCCCTCGTGAAGAAGAGAGAAGGGAGAGATGTAAGTGGATTCCAAAGTGGTGAAGGAGATTCATGAATCACAAACAGTGATCCAGAGCGGGAGGGATATAGTCCATGTTTGAGGTCCCCTATCATGGAGGGGAACCCAATTGGGTCCCAGAGGCCTAAGGCAGGGCCAGGAGGAGCCTCCCAGGGGGCCTGGGACAGTTGGACAAATCCTCTGGCCCAGAGCAGCCCTCACCTCTTCTTGCCTGGAGGCCTCAGGAAGCAGTGTGAAAATGATGACCTAGTGCAAGTTTTCTTCTAACTTTCTGGAAAGAAAAGAAATGGAGAATGTAATGAGTATTCGGCATTTCTGACAGCATTTCACCTTCGTCTGCCCTCTCCCTTCATACATGTCATTGTGGTTGGCTGACCAAACTGGTCTTGACAGAGAGGCCTTTTGCTTTGTAGTGACAAGAGTTTTTCCTCAAGCAGTTAGAAAAGATCAGGTGGAAGGGAGAAGAGGCTGGGACAGCCCATGGCTGGAGGGAGTTGCTTGAGGACGGTCAGGCACCAAAACTGTCCTCTGTGCCCCACAGGGTTTAGGGACAGATGCTCTGTTCATGGGAAGGACGTTCTCTATGGGGACCTCTGTACACTCCCAGGAGGCTGCGGTCCGACTCTGCCTCCATCTCTGACAGCTTTAAACTCATTATGCCGTTTATGTAACACTCTACTTTTTTGTGCTGTTGCATATGTATTAACCATACGATCATAGGATCTCAGGGTGTTTTGCGGAAAGTTTTCACTTTCGTCTCAGGTTCAAAGGATCTGTTAACAAAATAAGGCACTCATTATATACAAATAAATAATACAGATATTTATTAGAGAATTATCTAGCTTCTTTTCAACATACTAACTTTAAAAGAAAAGAGAAATAGAGCAGAGAATACATCACCAAACTGGGTTTTAACCAACATCCAGACTTAATCAGCACTGAGAAGTCTTGTGTCACAGCACATTTGGAGTCTCAACTGGGAAAAGGGTCCCAGGCAGCACATCCGCTCTGTGGATGAGATTTAAGATTGCAGTTCGGTTCCGTTTATAATCCCAGGACAGAAGCAAATTCATATTGTCATCAATCTGTGACCAAAAACTGCAAGCCTGGTTTCATGTTAATGCTGTTTTTTTGTTGTGTAAAACTTGGAATGTTGCTAAGCCTGGGGCTTGATTGGCTAGGCCCTCTCCAGGGTCTCAACAATCTTAAGATTCCTCCCCCGTCTTATCTATGGTGCTGCCAGTCTTCAGGAGGCAGTCACTCCCAGTCACTCCCAGTCAGGGCAATGTCCAGGCAGGTTAGAAGCAAGGTCAGAGGCTGCTCTGCTTTTTCTCTGAAGCCTAAACAAGACTATTTATTTAATTTCCCTAACAAAGGGTAAGGAGAACTGGAGAGCAGAATGCACACAGAAAAGTGGTCCTCCAAAGACAGTAGGTTCTAAGCCTTGAAACTTGAAAAATGTTACCTTATTTGGGAAAGGGATCTTCAAAGATGGATTAAGTGAAGAATCTTGAGCTGAGGAGATAATCCTGTATGATCAGGTTGGACCCTAAGTGCCTTCACACCTATTCTTTTTTTTAAAGATCAGCTTCTTTTTTAAATTTTTATTTGTTTATTTTTGTCTGTGCTGGCTCTTTGTTGCTGCATTCAGACTTTCTCTAGTTGTGGTGAGTAGGCATTACTCTTCCTTGGGGTGCTCAGGCTTCTCATTGCGATGACTTCTTTTGTTGAGGAGATTACGGCCCGAGACCACGTGGGGTCAGTAGTTGCGGTACATGGGGTCAGTAGTTGCTCTGCGGCACATGGGATCTTCCCGGAGGGATGGAACCCATGTCCTCTGGATTGACAGGCAGATTCTCAACCACTGGGCCACCAGGGAAGTCCCACATCTATTCTTATATTTTTGTGTGTGTGGGAAGTTTTTTTTTTTAATACATTTATTTTTAATTAGAGGATAATTGCTTTACAATATTATCTTCGTTTCTGTCATACATCAACGTGGATCAGCCATAGGTATCCATATGTCCCTTCCTCTTGAACCTCCCTCCCACCTCCCACCCTGTCCCACCCCTCTAGGTTGTCACAGAGCACGGGGTTATAAGAGGGAAGCAGAGGATGGATTCGGCACGTACAGAGTAGAAAGCCATGTGGAGACAGAGACAGAGATGAGAGTGATGGAGCCACAACTCAAGGAACTCGGGCAGACACCAGAACCTGGAAGTGTTTCTGGAGGAAGTGATCTTGATTGTGACCCAGTGATGCTGACTTTGGGTATCTGGTCTCCAGGACTGTCAGAGAAGTTTTTGCTGTTGCAGGCCCCTAGTGTGTGATGATTTGTTATAGCCTCCACAGGAAGCTTATACAGGATCCTACTCACTACAGGCAAACGTCCCACGTGTCCTTGATTGATGTCTGCCCGAGCAGCAGCTGCTTGAATCTAGTACCTTCTACAGCCACCCGTCCCACAGTCAGAGAGTTCTGGTAGGGTGATCAGGCTGGTTCCAGTTCAGTTCAGTTCAGTTCAGTCGCTCAGTCGTGTCCGACTCTTTGCGACCCCATGAATCGCAGCACGCCAGGCCTCCCTGTTCATCACCATCTCTCGGAGTTCACTCAGACTCACATCCATTGAGTCAGTGATGCCATCCAGCCATCTCATCCTCGGTCGTCCCCTTCTTCTCCTGCCCCCAATCCCTCCCAGCATCAGAGTCTTTTCCAATGAGTCAACTCTTCGCATGAGGTGGCCAAAGTACTGGAGTTTCAGCTTTAGCATCATTCCTTCCAAAGAAATCCCAGGGTTGATCTCCTTCAGATG
>SJYT01073210.1:0-10139 GCA_006410635.1 Cephalophus harveyi | reverse complement strand
TCTTCTACTTCTGAGAGTTTTCCATGTGCCTTCTCCCCCTACCCCCAGTTTTCCTGCAATTATCAATATAAAAATTATGATAATAAAAATAGTGTTGTTTGGAACTTCCCTGGACCAGTGGTTAAGACTTTGAATTTCCAGTGCAGGAAGTGTGGGTTCCATCCCTGGTGGGGAACTAGGATCCCATATGCATTGAGGCCAAAAAACCAAAACATAAAACAGAAGTAATATTGTAACAAATACTTTAAAAAATAGTCCACATTAAAAAAAAATTTTTTTTAAATAGCATTATTTTGCATCATTGTTATGGTTTAACCTTTTCAGAATTTTTCTTTTTTAAACTATCTTGAGTAAGGTAGCTAAGTGAGCATTAGTCCAATAGAAAAATATGGAAAATGATGTGAAAAGAGGAGGAATGACTGGGCCCAGGTCAAGAGGTAATTAATGGAAAGCCATGATTGTCATCCAGGATCTCTTCAAGTTCATTACGATCTGTACCACTGGAATCCAAGTGGTGTGAAGGCAGTCCAGTGGGTGTGGAAAAAAATCTACTGTGTTGTGGGAAGAAAGTACTAGGACTTCCTCATATGTATTTTCAATCTAAAATCAAGAAGAATGTTGAACTTTGTTAATATTGGACAACAGTCCATGCATCTAATATATGAATAACTGAATGTCCCATGTGTTTTCAAATCCTCTACTGATGGAAGTGCATACTTTTTAAAAAGTAGAGAGATTGTTATTCTCCACCATCCTTGTCCTTTTTAGCCAAAACATGTTGTTGTTTTTTAAAATTTCCACTGAATTTTTTTCCAAAATAGATGATTTGAGGTTTGATTCAGGATGATATCTATGCGTGAACGTGTGATCACAAATTAGTCGGTGCTAATGAGATGACTGAATTAGTCCAGTTAACTCATCGTCTAGTAGGGGAGCCAAACGTGTAAACATGACTAATAGACAACACACTTAGACATAAAGAGAGATGGAGGGACTACATTTTGAAAAATTAAGACACTCCACAGAGTTTGGGAGGTGGAATGGAACTGGCTGAATTTCCTCTCCCTTGACCTCTGATTTGTATCTACCACTTTATGAAAATGAGAGAGACGGCAGAGGTGGGCTGAGGCCAGCCCTTGATGGACCACTGCCCACACCATGTGATGCATGGACACGCGACAGGGTGGGCTGTTCAGTACATCGCTGGGCAGCCCATGCCCACTCCTCCTTAGCAAAGCGGCTTATTGACCAATTCTCTATACTTTTTTTTTTTTTTTTGAGAGATACCTGATACAGATAAATTTTTCCCTACAAAATATTGCTCTCTAAAGTGTTTTGGAAGCTTGGAAGATGTGAAGGACCCATTTTGGCTCTGTAGACCTCAGACAGCTTGAATTTCTGCCTCTATTTTCTCATTTTCCCATCACTGGATGAAAACATCGAAGTAGCCTGTCTTTCTATTAGGTTGGCCAAAAGGTCTGTCTGTTCAGGTTTTTCCTTAGGATGTTACAGAAAAACCTGAACAAACCTTTTGGCCGAACCAGGATTTCAGCTCAGCCTGCTTGAAGGAGTAAGTACATATAGAGCAAGCCCTCTTCCGTCACTCTTGACTGCTCTCTGCCTCACTTTCTTGTCTATAACCTCCTAGGGTTGTTGTGAGGATTAAATTAATTGGATGTTTCAATTCCTTATGTGTCTGCCACATAATAAACTCATTTTATCATTGCTGTTGTCAAAGTGCCCAGTAAAGGTGTGGATCTAATGCTTCCTAACTCCTTCGGTCTGGCGGGGTGCCCTCTTCTGGAACATGTGCCTGGATCATACTGAACCTGAGCTCCTCTGACACTGGGAGCTCATCTCTTTCCACTACTGGTGTGCAATGTCCATAAAGACCCTCAGGAGTCCTCAGATAGTTTCCATGTATCATCAGATACCCCAGGACAAACAGGTGTCCTAGAGTGGGGAGTTCTCAAAGGTTGGTCCTTACTGACTTCTGACACTTCCACTGGCCTTTGTAGAAGTCAAATCACACAGAATTCCATCATGATTTTATTATTGTTGTTGGTGAAGGTTTGAAACCTTTTTAAAATTCACAGCATGATTGTCTCCAAAGGCAGATCAGTTTACGTATGGTTGAATTTGGTCAAACATCAATAAGCAGAAAAGGATGCTTGATCTCGGAAGCATTTGCTTTTATTGAAAAAAAATATATGTCCTGAATAGTATGGGAAATGACTGCCTTAGAAAGAGTGTATTTGAGTTTCACCAAATTCAGCAAGTTAATTTTTATATGGAAAAGTACTAATGGACAAGCTAGAAAAGGATAGGCTGAATGCTAAACTAAAATTAGGTAAATTTGTAACTGGATGAATAATTGTGCTCAAGGGAAGAAGGTTCCCAGCAACACGCCGCAGGGCTTTGCCACCAACTTTATTTTGTTCAAAAATCTTTGCAGCGATTTGCTGAAGCCAGTGCATGATGGGATTAGGATCCAAAAAGGTCTTGACAGGCTGGAATAATTAGGCTGAACCCAACAAGCTGAGACTGAGCAGAAACAATTGTAAGACCTTGCCCTTGCCTCCTAACAACCAGCGATGCAAGAATAGGAAGCGAAAAGCAGGACAAGAGAGGGACAGCTATCAGCACAGGTGCAGAAGCTTGGCCCTGGCTTAGACGTGGATCCATAGAACGATGGAATGGTACTTCCAGGCTGTGTAATTAGAGGTATTGTGTCACAACAAGAGAAGTCATTATCCGCCTCTCCCCTGACTGTTTGGACCACAGATGAAGTATGGGTTTCAGTTCTGGCCTCCTAATTTTAAGATCCCATATAGCACATGTGGCAGGGAGGACCAGGATGCTAGCTGGACTCCAGATGATGTTCTCTGATGCATCAGATGGAACTGGGAATTCTTGCTTTGTAGAGAAGATTCTGGGAGGTCATGAGTGTTGTCTTCAAATATTTTAGGTTGCCATTTGATAGTCAAAGGGCTGTCATACTTGAAGAATTAAATGATTTCTGGGGGAACTCCTCAGGACTGGAACAAAAGTCAATGGATGAAAGCTGCTTCTGGGAAAGCAAAGTTTGACATAGAGGAAGAAGTGCCATAACTCTTCAGTACTAACATTTCCAGCAGTCCATGGACAGTTGGATTATAGTGGGAACACACTTTAGAACAGTGCCTCAGAGTCGCCTCTCAGTGGCTCAGCCAATAAAGGATCTGTCTGCAATGAAGGAGACAAGGTTCTATCCCTGGGTTGGGAAGATCCCCTGGAGAATGGAAAGGCTACCTACTCTAGTGTTTTTGCCTGGAGAATTCCATGGACAGAGAAGCCTGGCAGGCTACAGTCCATGGGGTCACAAAGAGTCAGACACGATTGAGTGAGTCACACTACACTTTTTTTAGAATTAGGAGTTGAAATTGTTGGCCAAGATTTGAGGATAGGTTGTGTTGTTGATTTAAAGGTAGCTCATGGATTTTTTTTTTTTTTTTTTAAGATTCTAGATATATAAGTGACCAAGGTCTTTGAGATGTAATAGCCTGATGTCTCTTCATGCCCACACATATAATAGTAGCCCAAGAACGACCTAAAACCAAGGTCAGAATTTTTTTTCAAAGATGAATTTGAAATCAGCTAAATGCCTGAGCAAACACTCACTGGACATGTAGGGGTCCTGCATCAAGGAGCATGAAGGAAATGACCTTGAGTCTGAAGATTTGATGCCAGGATTTACAAACACCTCTTCCTACATTAAAATAATACATTTATTGCAAAATATAGCTTTCAGTAGGATTATACCATCTAACATAGCCAAATGAGCTGGCTCCCAAACCCTTCCCCACCTAATTCAATGAGTTTCCCAATCTGATTGGATTGTTTAGAATTGTCCATCTGGACAACAAAATGTCTGCCAAAAGTGGTTCGTTTTATGTTACCTTAATTGGCTTGGAATAGTTTTCTCAGTTAAAGGTTCAATTACACCTTGATGGTTTATAGAATCTTTATAGAGAAAAACATGGTTTTCCCTGATTTTCTGTTAACAATGTGTGTATCCAACTCATCAATAAAAGCTGTTCAGAGTAGTTCAAATATACATCCAGGCTTACTCTTCAAGTTAGACATTTTCAGCTGCCAGAACATGCAATAATATAACTTTTTATTAGCACTCACGATAAGTCTGGAGATAATAAGAGTTTTTGGCTGGTTTAGTTTAGCCACTCAAGGCTGGTATGTGTGTGTGCTCAGTTGCATCTGATTCTTTGTGACCACATGGACCGTAGCCCACCAGGCTCCTCTCTCCAAACGTTTTCCAGACGGGGCCTTTCCCAAGAGACCCCCAACTCCCTTTTCTTACATTGCATCACCTCGTACTATTTTGAAAGATTTTGCATGATTTTGCAAATGTTAAAGCCTGCTAAGTCATGCAGTCTGAGAGTTACAGCCTTAGAAGATTTCGTCTTTTTAATGATTTTTAAATTAACATACAGTATGACTGACTTCTTTTGGATGTACAGTTCTGTGAATTTTAACGTGTAGATTCACATAACCATCAGTTCAGTTCAGTCACTCAGTCATGTCTGACTCTTTGCAACCCCATGAACCACAGCACGCCAGGCCTCCCTGTCCATCACCAACTCCCGGAATTTACCCAAACTCGTGTCCATTGAGTCAGTGATGCACCCAACCATCTCATTCTCTGTCTTCCCCTTCTCCTCCTGCCTTCAGTCTTTCCCAACATCAGGGTCTTTTCAAATGAGTCAGCTCTTCGAACCATGAACACATTCAAAGTACAGAACTGCTTGATCATGCCCCCCAAATCCTTTGTATCTAAGTTCCTGAGAGATACTGGACTCCAGATTGTTTGTTGGTTTTTTGTGTGTTTTCCTTGTAATGTCTTTGGCTGGTTTTGGTTTCAGGGTAATGTTAGCCTCATAACATAAGCTGAGAAATGTTCCTTCCTCTTTTATTTTTCTGGAAGAGATTGTGTAGAATTGATACTATTCTCCATAAATGCTTGGTAGAATTTGCCAATGCAGCCATCTGGGCCTCTAGATTTCTTTTTCAGAAAGTTTCAAATTATGAATGCAATTACCTCAATAGGACTATTCAGCTTATGTCATTATATTCATTTTTGGTGAATTCTGTATTATCTAAGGAATCAATCCATTTCTTTTGTCCTAACTTGCTTGGAGCTTATATATTGTATCTACTGACATTGAAAACTCCACCAGACGTGTTGTAGTTTTTGGTTTTCAATCTGCAAGCATTATTTAAAAGAATAGAATAGGATAAGGATAGTCTATCACCTTTACCCAGATATTACCATTCCTTTACTTTGGATATTCTAAGTTCTCCTCTGGTATCATTTTCTTTCTCTCTGAGGAAGTTTCTTTGTCTGCTGACAATGAATTTCTCTGTTTTTCTTCACATGAAACGTCTTTGTTTTGCCTCCATCCCTGAAAGATATTTTCACTGGATGTAGAATTCTGAATTGACAATTCTTTTCTCTTAGCACATTGAGTTCTTTTTAAATTTTTGGCCATGTGCTATGTGAGATCTTAGTTCCCCAGTGAGGGATAGAACCTGCCCCTCCTGACTGGGAGTTTGAAGTCTTAACCACTGGATCACTGGAAAGTCTGTCTCTTAGCACTTCAAATATTCTGTTTCTCTTCTGCAGACCTCCATGTTTCATGATGAGAAGTTTGCCATCATTTGACTTGTTGCTTCCCTGTGGCTCAGCTGGTAAAGAATCTGCCTGCAGTGTGGGAGACTTGGGTTCGATCCCTGGGTTGGGACAATCCCCTGGAGAACGGAACGGTTACCCACTCCAGTATTCTTGCCTGGATCATGGACTATAGTCCATGGGATCTCGAAGAGTTGGACAGGACTGAGCGACTTTCACTTTTCCCTGTTGGTAATGCATCCTTTCACTCTGGCTGATTTTTAGACTTTTTTGTCTTTATTCATCAGCAATTTGATTATGGTGTCTCTGGGCTTGTATTTCTTTAGGCTTACCCTATTTGTGATTCATGGAGTTTCTTAACTCTAGTGGTTTATTTTGGCTAACCAATTTGGAAAATTCTCAATCATTATTTCCTTAAATGTTTTTTCTTCTCTGTAGCTTTTCTCATCTCCTTGTATGACTCAGATAGAATGGACATTAATCACAGGAGAGGAGAAGGATCCATCATTTTTACTGATACTAATTAAGTTCATTAACTCTTTCTTCTGTCATTTCCATTTTGTAATTGAGCTTATCTATAGAGGTGTTTTGTTATTGGTGCTTTTTGTCCAGCTCTAAAATATCATTTAGGTTCTTATTTATATCATCTGTTTCTTTGTTGAAAATTTATATCTTTTTTTCTCTCTAGGATATTTGCTCTCACTTGTTGCAGTATTTCTATAATGGTTTGGTTCAAGCTTCTTTCAGATAATTCCAATACCTGTGTCATTGGCATCTGCTGTTTGTATTTTCTTATGCAGATAGAAAGTGTCCTTGTTCTTCATATATTGAATAAGTTTGTATTATTTTCTAGACATTTAGAATATTACCTATGAGAGAATGTTGATACTTTTGTTTAAGAAGGGAGTTGATTTGCTTGGGTTTAGGCTACTAATTCTGACCAATTTTCTTGGGATTATGGTTCCACTGTCCAGCTTCCGAAGCCTTTGCATAGCTATTCAGGTCTGTTCTGCTTGTGCACACCCCACTGGCCCTTCTGGGATCTGAGTAGTGGTCAGTTTTCCAGTTCAGCATCTGGTAAGCTGTTTAGGGTCTGCTGCATGAGCAGTGTGTGAGTAAGCCTGGGATTTCATAACGAATACTATGGAGGAGCTTTGCCAAGCTCTTCACTCTCCCAGACCTTCTTGACACTTTTCGATTCTTTTGTTTTTTTTATTCCTGCAGTCAGAAATTGGGATATTTATTTGTCCCATTTTATTGTGCACTTTCTATGCAACTTGATTCAAATGGTGGATAAACAGAAAGAGAAAATCATCAGGGATTTTTCCCTCCTTGAAACAATGACTCCTTTGATCAAAGCAGAAGGTTTTTTTTTTCCCCCTCAGAGATTTTAGGATCCTACAAATTGGGGCATGAGGAAATGGGGAAGTGAAAAAACATTCAGTATTTCCCCCCACCCTTTCTGAGCACTGACCAACCCCCTTTCCACACCCAAAGCTAACACTAGAGAGCCTCCTGGGGCTCACTGTCCACACCAAGGTCCACTTCCAGGCTTCGCACCATAGTGCCTCTTGCCTGGAAATATCACAGGAAAAAGACAGCAAACTCTTTGCTGGTTTGATGGTACTTCAAATTCAGATCTTCTTCCCTAATTCCTCTATACTGCTTACTTCTCAGAATCTTCAAATTGCTGCTGCAGGCATTCCGTCCAGATTTTATGGCTGCATTCAGTGCAAGACACGGGGTGGAATCTATCTACCCATAGTCAGAAACCCTTGGAAAATTTTCGCAAACATTTTCTTCAGCCTACATGGTGAATTGAGTGTTCTACCTCAAATGAAGTCACTATTTCTGAGCCGTGGAGAGTCAAGGGTCTGTAAAATGCTGAGTGATGTCCCAGGACCACCAGAAATAGGAATATCAGCTCTCATGAATCTTTCCCGTTGGTACACTGTGAGCACCTGGGTTTTGTGATTGACAGCCATTGTCTGAAATCTATTATAACTCAATTTCTTTCCGGAGTAAATTTTGTGCTTATAATAAGATTTCAAAGCAAACTCATTCCCAAATACGTAGTTTCTATTAAATTTAGTTTAAGTACTGACATACTGGATTTTTCTTTCAGGAAGCTTCTGTCAGTGCAGAATACTTAAGAGAGCACCCTAAGTATGAGGAGTGTCAGGATTTTCAGTTCAGTCTGTCCCTCTTTCCTTGGCATGTGTTTTTGAAGAAACCTTCATCTCTACTATTTTCACTTGAGTGTTGCTCTCATACTCCATTCTTGCAGTAGTGTTGCTAAAGAAGAGAAAGGGGGTGTTGGGAGGAAGTAATCCCTGCTGACTTAGGTTAGGAGATCAAATCTTGGAAATACAGGAACAGAGAAAGACTCTGAAATCCATAGATTGGGTGACATCCTGAAGAGTGGTTTTTTAATTTTCCTTGATAAATATTTTTTAAGACTTCATTTAAAAGAAATAAGTTCTGCATATCTCTTATAGATCCTGGAATTTTCTGAACTGTCTCACATACTTCTGAAGTTTCCATTTAAAAATATATATAAAATTGGATGTTCCCAATCCAGGAACCATAACATCTAGGTTTAAGTCCAAATTTAAAACCTTGAATCTTCAGTGAAATGGAAACATGTCAAAATGATTATATGTCTCCTTGTTGAGGACCATATTTTAAAGTCAGACGATTCCAGTGATTGATTATTTTTAGCTCTTTTTGTTTAGTGCAATCTGTCTTAGGCTCTTTTGCATATTACTCTCCTTGCGTATTACCTCGTCTCTCACTGTGACCAATGCCTGTGATCTACATGGGGCAAAGGCATCGTTTTCATAGGGAATTTGGTGAAGTTCTTTTCCTCAACTGTTTCTGTTCAGAAGTCACCATCTTCCAAAGTCCTGGACCCTTGCTTGGCCTTCTGTTCAGTGTGTGGACACATTCTATGGAGACACTCCTGGCTGTGGGCTAAAGCATCCAGGTGTTTGCAGCCTTTATCAGCTCCAGCAGCCACCCCATAGTATTTACTCCTACTTAATACTCAGTCAAGCTAATAACTTCTGGAGGTAGAAAATGGAACTTATTATCATCAAGGGACTCATTGCAATGAGATGTGCAGCATATAGAGATATTTAATTTGCTGTAATTTTTTTTATGTCGTGTAACAGTGGGGCCCCAGAACAGTTTCCTATACAATTCTAACTTTGCATGAAATGATCTGGGTGGTGGTTGTGTAACATTGTGTATAAGATAGGTTGGTGCCAAGGGACACCTTACTTCTGTACAACTTAGAAAGCTGTGATGCGTGATCCACAAAGGAAGTCCTTAAGATTCAGCTGCATGCTTGTTCCAGGAGAACCAGTAACCCTTTAGAACTATTCTATGTATACTATATATATAAGATAGTTCCTAACTTAGGAGTTTGGAATCAACATATATACATTACTGTATATAAAATGGGCTTCCCAGGTGTCTCAGTGGTAAATAATCCACTTGCCATGCAGGAGATGGGAAGATCCCCTGGAGAAGGAAATGGCAACCCACTCCAATATTTTGCCTAGGAAATGCCATGGACAGAGGAGCCTAGCGGACTACAGACCATGGGGTCTGAAAGAGTTGGACACAACTTAGTGACTAAACAACAACATATATAAAGTAGATAATCAACAAGGACCTATGTGTAGCACAGGAGACTCTACTCAATATTCTGTAATAACCTTTATGGGAAAAGAATCTGAAAAAGAATGGATGTATGTATATGTATAACTAACTGAACTACTTTGCTATACACCTGAAACTAATACAACATTGTAAATCAACTACACCCCCAATATAAAGTAAAAATTTAAAAAGAACTATTTTGTATGGGCCTTTTAAAAGCTTTAAACAAGAGAAATAGCTTCCTGTTTTATTATAACCCAATTACAGGCTCATATAGAAACTTTCAGACTTTCCAAACTTTCAGACTTATTGAAAAAACTATGGATCCCTGTAAGGTGTTACATGACCAATATTATATTACGAAGATTTTTTTTTTAATTTTACTTTATTTTACTTTACAATACTGTATTGGTTTTGCCATACATAAACATGAATCCACCACGGATGTACACGTGTTCCCAATCCTGAACCCCCCTCCCACCTCCTTCCCCGTACCATCTCTCTGGGTCATCCCAGTGCACCAGCCCCAAGCATCCTGTATCCTGCATCGAACCTAGACTGGCGATTCGTTTCTTATATGATATTATACATGTTTCAATGCCATTCTCCCAAATCATCCCACCCTCTCCCTCTCCCAGAGTCCAAAAGACTGTTCGACATCTGTGTCTCTTTTGCTGTCTCGCATACAGGTTATCGTTACCATCTTTCTAAATTCCATATATATGTGTTAGTATACTGTATTGGTGTTTTTCTTTCTGGCTTACTTCACTCTGTATAATAGGCTCCA
>SJYT01073199.1:489995-643722 GCA_006410635.1 Cephalophus harveyi | reverse complement strand
CAGCTTTAGCATCATTCCTTCCAAAGAAATCCCAGGGCTGATCTCCTTCAGAATGGACTGGTTGGATCTCCTTGCAGTCCAAGGGACTCTCAAGAGTCTTCTCCAACACCACAGTTCAAAAGCATCAATTCTTTGGCGCTCTGCCTTCTTCACAGTCCAACTCTCATATCCATACATGACCACAGGAAAAATCATAACCTTGACTAGACAGACCTTTGTTGGTAAAGTAATGTCTCTGCTTTCCAATATGCTATCTGCCGCTGCTGCTGCTAAGTCGCTTCAGTTGTGTCCGACTCTGTGCGACCCCACAGATGGCAGCCCGTTGGGCTCTGCCATCCCTGGGATTCTCCAGGCAAGAACACTGGAGTGGGTTGCCATTTCCTTTTCCAATGCATGAAAGTGAAAAGAGAAAGTGAAGTCGCTCAGTCGTGCCTGACTCAGCGACCCCATGGACTGCAGCCTACCAGGCTCCTCCGTCCATGGGAGTTTCCAGGCAAGAGTACTGGAGTGAGGTGCCATTGCCTTCTCCGAATATGCTATCTAGGTTGGTCATAACTTTTCTTCCAAGGAGTAAGCATCTTTTAATTTCATGGCTTCAGTCACCATCTGCAGTGATTTTGGAGCCTAAAAAAATAAAGTTTGGCACTGTTTCCACTGTTTCCTCATCTATTTCCCATGAAGTGATTGGACCGGATGCCATGATCTCCATTTAGCTGAATACCAAAAGGGATAATTTTACCAAGTACTTTGCTATTGCATAGCATGAAGCTACTAAGGTTTGTATATTCATATTCTTAGAGGCAACACATCTCTGGTTCCGTTAACAGACCGTTAATGGAGCATCACATGTTGGTCTCCCATGCACATACCTCCACAAAGTGACGTGCACCTATGTGTGCAGTTGCTGTTGATCAAACACTAAGTTGTATCCAACTCTTTGCGACTCTATGGACTGCAGTACGCCAGGCTTTCCTGTCCTTCCACGTGTGTAGTAGTGTTGCACAACAGGAGTGAAAGTGAAAGTCACTCAGTCGTGTCTGACTCTTTGTGACCCCATGGGCTATACATGCCAGAACTTCTCCAGGCCAGAATGCTGGAGTAAGTATTTCCCTTCTCCAGGGGTTCTGCCCAACTCGGGGAACAAACACAGGTCTTCTGCATTGCAGGTGGATTCTTTGCCAGCTGAGCCACAAGGAAAGCGCAGAACAGGAGAGGATTTTTCAAATTATGAGACTCAGTCTCTGTATAGAGCTGATAGCACAACTGCCCATCTTCCTTTCTGGAAATAGAGACCGTATCTTTTCCTCTGGAATGTAAGCAAAATATCTCTAGGAGGGAGAAAAAAATGGCATCATGTGATTTATTATTCTGGGCTATGAGCATGGCTCCAGGGGCAAAGGTTGAGAGCAGGGTAGAGAAGATATAGATATTCTCAATATTTATTATAGTTTGTCTGTTTTCTTTGCTCAGAAGGCTCAGACAATGCAGAAATATTGAGAAATAAAGAGAAAATTGTCTCCCATTAGGTTCTC
Source organism: Cephalophus harveyi (assembly GCA_006410635.1). Classification (NCBI taxonomy): domain Eukaryota; kingdom Metazoa; phylum Chordata; class Mammalia; order Artiodactyla; family Bovidae; genus Cephalophus; species Cephalophus harveyi. The sequence goes on along the minus strand of SJYT01073199.1, from coordinate 642,190 downwards.
TATCTTTCCAATATATCTTATCATCTTCCTCACTGATCACTATTCTGACCTCTAAACCAAAGCCTTGAATTTCAGGTTTTATTTATGGCAACAATCAACTTCAGCACATCACTTTCCATTTGTTCAAATATCTATAATTCCTTCAACTAAGGAAATAAGAAAAATCTGTAGCTCAATTAAACAGACATTTCTTGTTAATATAAATTCAAATTAGATTGGAATAGGCACAGTGTCTCAATTCCATGAAGTATTCAGGCACCAGGTAAGATAATAGAGTCTGTTATCTTCAACACAAGGATTCATGGATATCCACACAGCAATGTCTTGGGGGAAAACAAAAAATTGTTTATGGATAAATATTTGGTCTGGGTATGGAAGTACACAAGGTATCCAGTACACAGAAACTAAACAGAAGTCCTATTACCATACCTAACCACAAGACAACTTGGAAACATTGAGAATAAGAGGTATGTTTGCTTATCATCCAGCAAGTCTCTGCTGTAGTTTTATCTCTGCTTTCATGTTTGCATCATTCTAAATGACTGTCAACATCATTTCTCACCAAAAACACAAAACCAAACTTCCTAGTGGGTGATTTCTAATACCCAAGATCTATTTGTGTTTAATTTCCAATTAGGTTTGTTTTATCAAATACAGTTTTGACACATCAAATACAGTTTTGACACATGAGGATACTATAACATGTTTATATAAAATTATGCATTCTAAGAGATTTTTTTTTTCTAGCCTCTATTCACTCATTGTCCTTTGTAATTCAAAGATATTTACATTTAAGTCCAGGGGCTGGCTTTCATAAATGTCATCTCTGTTCTATCAGAGGACTAGTAGCTGACTGATTTAAACCTGTCAATTTTTCCCCCTGGGCTTCTAAAATAGATGTTAATGGAAGTTGGCTAATGGCATAGCCCTTCATATTGTTGTTGTACACCTATCAATATAGTGGGCTTTCCTGTACAAATTAATGCATCTTGTTCTATCTGTACCAAATTCCAGTTTACCTCTTATAAAAATCTTAGTAACTTTAATGTGACAGTTAAAACCTAATTAAGGAATCCTAGAATAACATAATTTGCCTAAACAAAATGGGTTATTACTGTTACTAATTGCTTTGTTGGTATTGCCACTTAGTCATTAAGTCGTATCTTACTCTTTGTAACTTTTGGTGGACTGTAGCCCTCCAGGATCCTCTGTCCATGGATATTTTCAGGAAAGAATATTGGAGTGAGTTGCCATTTCCTCTTGCAGCGGATTTTCCTGACCCAGGAATTGAACCCACTTTTCTGGCATTGCAGGGGGATTCTTTACCACTGAGCCATCTGGGAAACCCATTAATTGTTTTAGTGTTACACTAAAAGAAAGAGTCCTGATAAAAGGGTTAGCATGTGAGTGGAGAAGGAATGTGGGGCAAGAAAAATGTATCACTGACACAGGTATGTAAGGCAAGCCACTCCAAGCATGAAGGAGTACATTGGTTCTTCATAATGGGGCAATTAAAGCATAATACCTCTAAGAACCTCTGAGGAATAGTATACGTTTTAGGGTTGTTCAATAAGGGCTGGAAGAAAGGAATACTTAATTATGAACACCAGTCCTCACTGGTCACAGTTTATAACAGAAGTCTAGCATGTTTATATCCCCTCTTCATCATTATTTATGTAATGTCCTTCTTTATCATTGATAATTTTCCTTGTTTGGTGTTCTATCCGAAATGACGTAGCTTCTCCTGGTGTTAGCTTAATACATTTTTTCTCCTTCCAATTACTTTGTATCTTACTTTAAAGTGGGATGCTTGTAGGCAACATACCTTTTGATCTCATTTTCTTATCCATTCTTATAAATCTATCTTTTAATGATGATGGTCAATGTCATTACTGACATTGCTAGATTAGTATCTAACATATTTGTTACTATTTGTTGCCCTTGCTCTTTACTACTATTTTATCTTCCACTGCTTTCCTGCCTTTGTAGTTTTACTTGAGCATTTTGTATGATTTCATTTTCTCCCATTTATTAGAATATAATTTATACTCTATTTTCTAATGGCTGACCTAGAGTTTGCAATATATATTCACAGCTAATCCAAGTCTATGTTTGAACGCTATACCATTTGATAGTAAATACTTTATATTAAAATTATCCCTGAGAGCTCCCTGGTGATCCACTGGCTAAGACTTTATGTTAATGTAGCACACCCAGGTTTGGTTAGGGAACTATATCCAAAATGCTGCAACTGAACATCCCATTTGCTAAAGGACTTTCTGGGTGGCTCAGACGGTAAAGCGTCTGTCTACAATGTGGGAGACCTGGGTTGGGAAGATCTGCTGGAGAAGGAAATGGCAATCCACTCCAGTACTATTGCCTGGAAAATCCTGTGGACAGAGGAGCCTGGTAGGCTACAGTCCATGGGGTCGCAAAGAGCTGGACACAACTGAATGACTTCATTTACATTTTAAGACCCAGTTCAGCCAAATAATTTTCAAAAATTGTCCTAGTTTTTCCTTCTGCCCCTTGGATCACTGTCATTCATTTCGCTTATACATAATAACAGATGTATATATACATATACAAAAACAGATGAAGATGATGTTGTCCAGTTCCTAAAATATGTCTAACTCTTTGGAGCCCCATGGACTATAGCAGTCAGCTTCCCTTTCCTTCGCTATCTATGAGAGTTGGCTCAAATTCATATTCATGGTATTGATGACACTATCTAACCTTTTCATCCTCTGTCTCCCACTTTATGCCTTCAATCTTTCCTAGCATCAGGGTATTTTCCAAAGACTTGGCTCTTTATAACAGATACATAAACATGACTGAAATCATCGTCACTTTTAGCTGTTATCTATCCAGTTCAGTTCAGTTCCTCAATCATGTCCAACTCTTTGCGACCCCATGAATTGCAGCACGCCAGGCCTCCCTGTCCATCACCAACTCCTGGAGTTCACTCAGACTTACGACCATCAAGACAGTGATGCCATCCAGCCATCTCATCCTTTGTCAACCCCTTTTCCTCCTGCCCCTAATCCCTCCCAGCATCAGGGTCTTTTCCAATGAGTCAACTCTTCACATAAGGTGGCCAAAGTATTGGAGTTTCAGCTTCAACATCAGTCCTTCCAATGAACACGCAAAACTAATCTTCTTTACGATGGACTGGTTGGATCTCCTTGCAGTCCAAGGGACTCTCAAGAGTCTTCTCCAATACCACAGTTAAAAAGCATCAATTCTTCAGTGATGAGCTTTCTTTATAGCACAACTCTCACATCCATCCCTGACCACTGGAAATCCTGGTAGACTTGACTAGTGGATCTTTTTAGCAAAGAGTCTCTACTTATTAATATGCTGTCTAGGTTGGTCATAACTTTCTTTTCAAGGAATAAGTGTATTTTAATTTCATGGCTGTAGTCACCATCTGCAGTGATTTTGAAGCCCCTCAAAATAAAATCAGCCATTGTTTCCATTGTTTCCCTATCTATCTGCCATGAAGTGATGGGACCAGATGCCATGATCTTCGTTTTCAAGATATATTTTTCCTTTTCTCCTTTGCTTTTGGCGTCTCTTCTTTTCTCAGTATTTGTAAGGCCTCCTCAGGCAGCCATTTTGCTTTTTTGGATTTGTTTGTCTTGGGGACAGTCTTGATCCCTGTCTCCTGTACAATGTCATGAACCTCCATCCATAGTTCATCAGTCACTCTTTTTATCAGATCTAGCCCCTTAAATCTATTTCTCATTTCCACTGTATACTCATAAGGGATTTTATTTAGGTCATACCTGAATGGTCTAGTGCTTTTCCCTACTTTCCTTCAATTTAAATCTGAATTTGGCAATAAGAAGTTCATGATCTGAGCCACAATCAGCTCCTGGTCTTGCTTTTGCTGACTGTATAGACCTTCTCCATCTTTGGCTGCAAAGAATATAGTCAATCTGATTTCAGGCTGGCCATCTGATGATGTCCATGTGTAGAGTCTTCTCTTGTGTTGTTGGAAGAGGGTGTTTCCTATGACCAGTGAGTTCTCTTGGCAAAACTATTAGCCTTTGCCACACTTCATTCTGTACTGCTAGGTCAAATTTGCCTGTTACTCCAGGTGTTTCTTGACTTCCTACTTTTGCATTCTAGTTCCCTATAATGAAAAGGACACCTTTTTTGGGTTTTACTTCTAAAAATTCTTATAGGTCTTTATAGAACCATTCAACTTCAGCTTTTCAATGTTACTGGTCAGGTCATAGACTTGAATTACCGTGATATTGAATGATTTGCCTTGGAAACGAACAGAGATCATTCTGTCATTTTTGAGATTGCATCCAAGTACTACCTTTTGGACTCTTTTGTTGCTATGATGACCACTCCATTTCTTCCAGGGATACCTGCCTACAGTAGTAGATATAATGGTCATCTTAATTAAATTCACCCATTCCAGTCCATTTTAGTTCGCTGGTTCCTAGAATGTCGATGTTCACTCTTGCCATCTCTTGTTTGATCACTTCCAATTTTCCTTGATTCATGTACCTAACATTCCAGATTCCTATGCAATATTGCTCTTTACAGCATCAGACCTAGCTTCTATCAGTAGTGACATCCACAACTGGGTGTTGTTTTTTTCTTTGGTTCTGTCCTTTCATTCTTTCTGGAATTATTTCTCCACTGATCTCCAGTAGCATATTGGGCACCTACTGACCTGGGGAGTTCATTTTTCAGTATCCTATCTTTTTGCCTTTTCATACTTTTCATGGGGTTCTCAAGGCAATAATACTGAAGTAGTTTGCCATTCCCTTCTCCAGTGGACCACATTTTGTTATCTATTAGATCTGTTGTAATTAAATTCAAAGATTTTTGGCCCTTGGAAGAAAAGTTTTGACCAACCTAGACAACATATTAGAAAGCAGAGACATTACTTTGCTAACAAGGTCCATATAGTGAACACCATGATTTTTCCAGTAGTCATGTGTGGATGTGAGAGTTGGACCATAAAGAAGGTTGACTGACAAAGAATTAATGCTTTCGAACTATGGTGTTGGAGAAAACTCTTGAGAGTCCCTTGGACTGCAAGAAGATCAAACTAAAAGAAATCAACCTTGAATATTCATTGGAAGGACTGATGCTGAAGCTGAAGCTCCAATACTTTGGCCACCTGATGCAAAGTGGTGACTCAGAAAATACTCTAATGTTGGGAAAGACTGAAAGCAGGAGGAGAACCAGATGACAGAGGACAAGATGGTTGGATGGCATCACTGAGTCAATGGACATTAATTTGAACAAGTTCTAGGGGTTAGTGAAGGTCAGAGNAGTGGTGACTCAAAATACTCTAATGTTGGGAAAGACTGAAAGCAGGAGGAGAACCAGATGACAGAGGACAAGATGGTTGGATGGCATCACTGAGTCAATGGACATTAATTTGAACAAGTTCTAGGGGTTAGTGAAGGTTAGAGAAGCTTGATGTACTGCAGTCCATGGTGTTGCAAAGAGTCGAACATGACTGAGTGACTGTATATTAGATTCATTAAAAAATATAAGTTTTTCTGTTATCTTCACTTACTCTACTTTCACTGTATGTGACATACTAAAAATAAATAAATAAACTGCTGTAAATAGGCCTTCAATAAAGTGGAAACAGTGGCAGATTTTATTATTCTTGGGCTCCAAAATCACAGTGGATGGTGACTGCAGCTATGAAGTTAAAAGATGTTTGTTCCTCAGAAGAAAATTTATGACAAACTTAGTGTACTAAAAAGCAGACATCACTTTGCCGACAAAAGTCTGTTTAAGCAGAGTCATGGTTTTTCCAGTAGTCATGTATGGATGCGAGAACTGGACCATAAAGAAGACTGAGTGTCAGAAAATTGATTGCTTTCAAACTATGGTGCTGGAGAAGACTCTTGCAAGTCCCTTCGACAGCAAGGAGATCAAAGCAGTCAATCCTAAAGGAAATCAACCCTGACTATTCTATGGATGGGCTGATGCTGAAGCTGAGGCTCCAATACTTTGTCCACCTAATGTGAAGAGCTGAATGAAAAAGACCCTGATGCTGGGAAAGATTGAAGGCAGGAGGAGAAGGGGACAACAGAGGATGAGATGGTTGGATGGCATCACTGACTCAATGGACATGAGTTTGAGCTCACTTTGGGAGATAGTGAAGGACAGGGAAACCTAGTGTGTGGTAGTTCATGGGGTCACAGATATTCAGATATGACTGAATGACAGAACAGCAATAAAAAGGAGCCCAATTGAAAGCTGCATAAGTCATTCAAACAAGAGAGTGGCTAGTGGTAGTGGTGGAGGTAGTGAAGATCCATTTAATGTGATGTCAGTTTTGGAAGTAGGACCAACATGAAGTGTGGAGAGAAAGTAAAACTGTAAAACTGGCCCTGAGTGTTTATATTTCCTCACTCAATTAAACCAATATTTTTTGTAGTTATTTACTAGTGTGTAGAAGATTGATAAAAAGAGGTATATGTGAATATTGGATTTAAATTTTCCTCTCAGGTCTGTGAAAGACGCTTATTTAACTGACATTCAAGTGGAAATGTTCAGGAATAAGTCGTATACAAAAGCAAAAGCTTCAGGATAAATTAAAATTGGAGTTTGCTCTATGAATTTAAGAAGAGTCAGTAAATAGATCTTAATTGAAGGGAATTTGATATCACTACAAAATAGTGAATACAGGGAGTAAAGAACGTCTCTGAGATAAATTCTCAAAGAATCTTAGTATTTATAAAGTGTCAAGAAATGCTAATAGGAAGATGATAGAAGGAGGCAGTGTACTGATGGAAAGGCAGAAAACATCCTTATCTCAGAAATCAAGTAAAGACACTGCTTAATACGGGAGGCACCAATCAACTTTTTCAAATACTATTGAAGAGCACCAAGTTTACTGTAAGAATTTTAAAATGGAAGATTGGCAAGAGTAATTTCAGTGATTTGACCTTGTTGACTGTTTAACTGCAAAGGTTGAGAGAAGGAGAGAAGAGTCAACAGAAATGATGAGTTTATATGTGTGTATGTCTTAGAGACAGGGACATATGTATTGCTTACAGTTTTCCTCTAGTAAAGAAGGACAAAAGTGCAACATACACATTATTTTAAATTGTATTAGTATAAACGCCAAGTTAATTAGCCATAGAAAGAAACCAATAAACAATTTAAATGTTATGGCAGGAGGGATAGGAGATAACTACCAAGACAGGTATTAGGCATGATGGCATGAGATCCAGTGAACAAACAGGTTAATGGCTTTAGATGTAAGAGAGCAATGAATCCATTGTAACAGAAGGCAAGAATGGATATATCTAGAGATTTGGATAAACTGGTAAGATGAGGAATTTACTTCAAATTGTTTCTATGATAATGTGAGTTTTGAGTGAGTGGGAAAGTGAAGAAATTCGAGAAGTTCACTGATTGAGTGAATTGCTCAGGAAATACGAAAATTTTGTTAACCAATCCCATGGGCACACCTGATGTCTGTGTTCACAAATTCAAAATGAGACAATTTCCTGTGATTGCAGATACTATATATGTGTGTGTATGTGTTAGTCCCATTCAAATGCAATAATATATTAACCAGTTTATAGAGAAATACACTTATCCAGGTATGGGGTTTACTCAGGCTAAGTGTAGAAAACCTGAGGTTATGTGGGAGATAGCAATTATACTGCTGCTACTGCTGCTAAGTCGCTTCAGTCGTGTTCAACTCTGTGTGACCCCATAGATGGCAGCCCACCAGGCTCCCCCATCCCTGGGATTCTCCAGGCAAGAACACTGGAGTGGGTTGCCATTTCCTTCTCCAATGCATGAAAGTGAAAACTGAAAGTGAAGTCGCTCAGTCGTGTCCAACCCTCAGCGACCCCATGGATTGCAGCCTTCCAGGCTCCTCTGTCCATGGGATTTTCCAGGCAAGAGTACTGGAGTGGGTTGCCATTGATCTGAGCTGAGTAACAAGGGAAGAATAAACAGTAGAAAGGAACTTCCCAGATGGCTCAATGGTAAAGAATCCACCCACCAGTGCAGGAGATCCAGGAGATACAGCATCAATCCCTGGGTCAGGAAGATCCCCTGGAGGAGGAAATGGCAAGCCACACAAGTATTCTTGCCTAAAAAATGGGCAGAGAAGGTTGGCAAGCTGTAGTCCATGGGGTCACAAAGTAAGATACGACTGAGCAGCAGCAAAAAGTGGAAAAAGTGATAGTTAATGCAACCAAGTTCAAGGTAAGGTCATATTTTGTCATATTTCCTTAAGCAAGCAAATTAAAAGAATAATCTGGAAATACAGAAACTGTAATTCATAGCAGAAGATCACTATACTTATAAGGACTGAAACAACTGGCAATGATAAGCACTAATGTATGAGAACACTAGAGTATGGAGTGTGGAAGAAGAAAATTTTATCACTGATGAAAATAACAGGAACTGAGAAGTCAAAGAGTGCATATGGCAGTTATGAAAGAGCCTTGATGTATTGTGATTCCTCTCTTCTTTGTGGCTCTATGTGCTCATGGAAAAAATATGAACAAGAAGTACTGCCTTATTTATTCTTTGATGCTAGATTACAAGAGTACAAAGTCAATCTTAAAGAAGTGGGGTTTCTTTCTCCAATGGTTAATCTGTGATGGCTATGTTATTTTTCAACCAATGTCATCATTCAGCTGCTAAATCATGTCCAACTCGTGCGACCACATGAACCGTAGTACGCCAGGCTTCTCTGTCCATCACTGTCTCCCTGAGTTTGCTCAGACTCATCTCCACTGAGTCAATGATGCCATCCTACCAGCCCCTTCTCCTCTTGACCTCAACTTTTCCCAGCATCAAGGGAAATGAGGTGGATGAAACTGGAGCCTATTATACAGAGTGAAGTAAGCCAGAAAGAAAAACACCAATACAGTATACTAACACATATATATGGATTTTAGAAAGATGGTAACAATAACCCTGTATGTGAGACATCAAAAGAGACACAGAGGTATAGAACAGTCTTTTGGACTCTGTGGGAGAGGGAGAGGGTGGGATGATTTGGGAGAATAACATTGAAATATGTATATCATATATGAAACGAATCACCAGTCTAGGTTTGATGCATGATACTGGATGCTTGGGGCTGGTGCACTGGAATGACCCAGAGGGATGGTATGGGGAGGGAGGAGGAAGGGGGTTTCAGGATGGGGAACACGTGTATACCTGTGGTGGATTCATGTTGATGTATGGCAAAACCAATACAATACTGTAAAGTAATTAACCTCCAATTAAATAAATTTATATTTAAAAGAATGATAAAAGCAAAGACTTGAAAAGTACTTGAGCACTGATTTTTACCCTCTTTCATAATATTTTTAAATTTTCAACTACCAGCAAAAGAAGCCCTAAATATCCTCCCTGATAATAAGAGACACATGGCCTAGCCCCCTCCTGTTTGCCAAGATCCTACAATATACTTGTCATGTAACTAGTTCATCAGAAATTACCCCACTATTAGCTGACTGGCCAGCTGCAAAAGCTGCCAAGAGAGAACAGTGAAGAAAACTTTCCCAGCCATACCATAGAACTAGCTAAATACGTGATTACTGTCTTAAGCCACTGACAGTTTGGATGTTGCTATACAGCAATATGTAATTAATAGAAATGTTGCACTGTGTCATTGATCTGGAGAATGAGAGATGGAGATGGCTAGAAAAAAGTGAAGAAACTATTAAGCAAGACTGATAAATGGTGAATCATCTGTTCATGAAGGATACAAAAATCAATGAGGAAATTATAGCAAGCTGGAAAAGGATGGCCCATATTATTTTGTAGTAAAACAGCTGGCAAAACTGTCACCAACTCTAATTAGAAGGCTGAAAGCTTAGGTGCAATATACACATCTAGCACATCCTTCTATTACTATCTGTGGAGGAGCGATGCAAGTAATTTTTCTCTCTAGCCCAGTAGAAACACAACCAATACTGTTTCTAATATGATATTTAGTTCAAGATTTTGTACTTCAATCTTAAGGGCAGAATTTTATGAGACAATTTAAATCTCTGGGACAAGATTGAGTATATTTTCTATGTGAAAGAAACAAGAAAGAATTATAGCCAGAGGATGGTTGTGCTTGATTATGAAATGCCCACAGATTCTTTCCTTTCTATGAATATTATGAAATGGTGGGGTGTATTGCTCCATCTCCTGCACCTGGGATAGCCATATAACTTTCTTTGGCCAGTTTACTAGCAAATGTGATAAAAACCAAATCTTAAGTACTTGTGTATTAGGGATGTCTTGTGTCACAGCTATTATAATCATTCAATCACTACATGAAGAAATCCAAACTTGTGTGCTGGATTATAAGAGCAAGTCAGATACTTCTCTCATCCCCATTCAACAGCTTACAAAAGCTGTACATGTGAAAGAGGGCACCCTTGCTCATCCAGGCACAGGCCATCCCCTGAGTTGACAACATGGGCAAGTTCAGCAGCTTTCAGCTGAGCTCTGACCAACCCAGCCAGCAGATTCACAATTATGAGCTGATTAAGTGGCTAACACTAAAACCACTAAACCTGAGGATTCTTCCATAAGCCCAAGAGAGAACTAAAATACTTTTCATCTCTAGGAAGCTCTCTGATTCCAGTGAGCTTTAAAACTGCCACCATATTTAATCCAACTGTAATCATAGAAGACTCTTTTGATAAAGACTTTTCAGTTTGCTACAATCACACATTTAAAAAGTAGGCATAAGAATTATAGAAATTTGCAGGTAAGCTTATGAGAAATAAACAAATCCATTCCCACCTTTATTTGTATTATAAAATGTGTAATTTTTTTGGAAATTGTTTTAAGTATAATTTATATGATCTGATTATGCACATAATTACAGTTTTATCTGTAGGTATTCTTCTTACTACATTCTCACTCTATCTCCTTAATAAAGATAATTCTTATCCAAGAAAATCACCAATACATTTAAGGATTTGTAGCATCATTACCTGTCATAATAAAAAGGGCTTAATACCATTTGAAATGATTTAAATGATTATATTTATGACTAGTTTTATTTATATGAATAAGAAAAACATGTTCATTCAGATGTCACAAAATATCTAGCTAACAGAACAAATGGTATGGGAAATAGTACAGATAGGTGTTGTTTTGTCATCCAAAGGGTTCAAAAAATCTTTTTAAAAGATTCATTAGAACCTACTGATTTAAAATCCTAACAGTTAGATTTCAAATGGTCAAGGATACTTTATTTCTTCTTCCTTTTCAGCACTGTTCACAGGATATGTTTCCAAATTTCTGCTACTTTCTCTTCCTGGAGGATCTAGTACTTGGGATTTACATTAAAAATAAAATATTGGAAAATAAACTGACTTACTTTCTCTCTAAAAAAATTCAAACATTAGCAACACAATCTTAACAGAAAAATTCCCTGTAAAAGGCTGAAGCCTACAATCAGTCCAAAATCATTAGAAGCTACAGATACAGTGAAAAAAATAAAAGACTACAAAATACCCCTCTGCTAAACCATCCACACAATGCATATTGATCTCTCTTGATATTAACTAACTGCATTATAAATAAGATATACAAGTTGTTTAAAGAGACTCTAACACCCTTTTAATTCAACTGAAACTATCCAACCAAATTTACTTATACCTTTAAATTAGACCCCAAGCTTTATAAATCTGACTCAAAACAAAAACTAGAGGGAGAATAAAATAAGCTTTCATTTTATCTCCAACTTCTATATATGTATTAAGCCTGCACACTATTCTGAGCAATGGAGACAAATTTGATTTTATAATTGGCCAAGTAAAAAGAGTGAGGAAATTAATAGTGGAAGATGATGATGAAATTTAGTATTGATCAAGGAGTGCTCATACTGAACAGGAGAAAGGCAAGGCATTAATATTAGCTAATTGAAATAGAAGTTGAATTATTAAATATAAAAATCCAGGGTAACCTCAGTTCAGTTCAGTTCAGTCGCTCAGTCGTGTCCGACTCTTTGTGACCCCATGAATTGCAGCACGCCAGGCCTCCCTGTTCATCACCATCTCTCGGAGTTCACTCAGACTCACGTCCATCGAGTCAGTGATGCCATCCAGCCATCTCATCCTCAGTCGTCCCCTTCTCCTCCTGCCCCCAATCCCTCCCAGCATCAGAGTCTTTTCCAATGAGTCAACTCTTCTCATGAGGTGGCCAAAGTACTGGAGTTTCAGCTTTAGCATCATTCCTTCCAAAGAAATCCCAGGGTAACCTAGACCTTGCAAAAGGAGACAAAGAAAGGAGACAAAATAAGAAAGCTAGCATAAGCTAAGAATGATGTATATTCTTTTAATCACAGGAATCAATGAGAGCCAAAAGCACTTTATTGTTCCTGCTAGCTGGAGATCACTGTCCAGTCAAAGTTGTAACTGTATATATTCTCTTTCCAATATCCCTGGTGATGGGAACTTGAAATTATAGTGTCAGTTGTTGTTTGCTGTTTAGTCACTAAATCATGTCTGATGTTTTGTGACCCCATGAACAATAGTGCTCAAGGCTTCTCTGTAGTGAATGCATATGAACTTGAACTTTAATTCGGATGAGAAATTCAAATGTTTCAGTTATCTGCACCTTGGAGGAAGTTGTATGGAGTGTCTTTATAGTTCTTTGTCACAAAGAACAAGAATGGAGCCTCCAAGGGATGGATGTGATTAGACACAAAGCTGCTGACTAAAGTCTGAATATCCAAGAACCATGGTTTCTGAGCACAATCAATCTTTCTCATTTCCAACATAAAGTCAGAATCAGTATTAAGTAATGATCACATAGTCTATATCTAATATCTATAATTGAAATCTACTCCCCAATTTCTTGTGGGTGGCCTGTAGAAACTAGGACTGAGAAAGGAGACACGCTTCAGGTAATTTCACTAAGACTCACTGAATTAGGGAGTCACTTGCTGGGTTTGTTCTCTACCTTTGCTTATCCCAAAGTTCTTAGCCCTTCTGTTCAGTTCAGTCGCTCAGTCATGTCCGACTCTTTGTGACCCCATGAATCGCAGCACACCAGGCCTCCCTGTCCATCTCCAACTCCCGGAGTTCACTGACTTACATCCATCGAGTCAGTGATGCCATCCAGCTATCTCATCCTCTGTCGTCCCCTTCTACTCCTGCCCCCAATCCGTCCCAGCATCAGAGTCTTTTCCAATGAGTCAGCTCTTCGCATGAGATGGCCAAAGTACTGGAGTTTCAGCTTTAGCATCATTCCCTTCAAAGAAATTCCAGGGCTGATCTCCTTCAGAATGGACTGGTTAGATCTCCTTGCAGTCCAAGGGACTCTCAAGAGTCTTCTCCAACACCACAGTTCAAAGGCATCAATTCTTCGGCACTCAGCCTTCTTGCCAGTCCAACTCTCACATCCATACATGACCACAGGAAAAACCATAGCCTTGACTAGACAGACCTTAATCCTGTCTCTTATACACATCTCTAAAACCACTAAACCTGAGGATTCTTCCATAAGCCCAAGAGAGAACTAAAATACTTTTCATCTCTAGGAAGCTCTCTGATTCCAGTGAGCTTTAAAACTGCCACCATATTTAATCCAACTGTAATCATAGAAGACTCTTTTGATAAAGACTTTTCAGTTTGCTACAATCACACATTTAAAAAGTAGGCATAAGAATTATAGAAATTTGCAGGTAAGCTTATGAGAAATAAACAAATCCATTCCCACCTTTATTTGTATTATAAAATGTGTAATTTTTTTGGAAATTGTTTTAAGTATAATTTATATGATCTGATTATGCACATAATTACAGTTTTATCTGTAGGTATTCTTCTTACTACATTCTCACTCTATCTCCTTAATAAAGATAATTCTTATCCAAGAAAATCACCAATACATTTAAGGATTTGTAGCATCATTACCTGTCATAATAAAAAGGGCTTAATACCATTTGAAATGATTTAAATGATTATATTTATGACTAGTTTTATTTATATGAATAAGAAAAACATGTTCATTCAGATGTCACAAAATATCTAGCTAACAGAACAAATGGTATGGGAAATAGTACAGATAGGTGTTGTTTTGTCATCCAAAGGGTTCAAAAAATCTTTTTAAAAGATTCATTAGAACCTACTGATTTAAAATCCTAACAGTTAGATTTCAAATGGTCAAGGATACTTTATTTCTTCTTCCTTTTCAGCACTGTTCACAGGATATGTTTCCAAATTTCTGCTACTTTCTCTTCCTGGAGGATCTAGTACTTGGGATTTACATTAAAAATAAAATATTGGAAAATAAACTGACTTACTTTCTCTCTAAAAAAATTCAAACATTAGCAACACAATCTTAACAGAAAAATTCCCTGTAAAAGGCTGAAGCCTACAATCAGTCCAAAATCATTAGAAGCTACAGATACAGTGAAAAAAATAAAAGACTACAAAATACCCCTCTGCTAAACCATCCACACAATGCATATTGATCTCTCTTGATATTAACTAACTGCATTATAAATAAGATATACAAGTTGTTTAAAGAGACTCTAACACCCTTTTAATTCAACTGAAACTATCCAACCAAATTTACTTATACCTTTAAATTAGACCCCAAGCTTTATAAATCTGACTCAAAACAAAAACTAGAGGGAGAATAAAATAAGCTTTCATTTTATCTCCAACTTCTATATATGTATTAAGCCTGAAGAGGAACTAAAGGGCCTCTTGATAAAAGTGAAAGAGGAGAGTGAAAAAGTTGGCTTAAAGCCCAACATTAGGAAAACAAAGATCATGACATTCGGTCCCATCACTTCATGGCAAATACATGGAGAAACAGTGAAAACAGTGGCAGACTTTATTTTTTGGTGCTCCAAAATCACTGCAGATGGTGATTGCAGCCACAGAATAAAAAGATGCTTACTCCTTGGAAGAAAATTTATAACCAACCTAGACAGCATATTAAAACACAGAGACATTACTTTACCAACAAAGGTTTGTCTAGTCAAGGCTACAGTTTTTCCAGTAGCCATGTATGGATTTGGGAGAATGGCATTGAAACATGTATAATATCATATATGAAATGAATCACCAGTCCACATTCAATGCATGATACAGGATGCTTGGGGCTGGTGCACTGGGATGACCTAGAGGGATGGTATGGGGAGGGAGGTGGGAGGGGGCTTCAGGATGGGCAACATGTGTACACCCATGGTGGATTCATGTTGATGTATGGCAAAACCAATTCAATATTGTAAAGTAATTAGTCTCCAATTAAAATAAATAAATTTATATTAAAAAAAAAGTTGAGTGCCAAAGAGTTGATGCTTTTGAATTGTGGTATTGGAGAAGACTCTTGAGAGTCCCTTGGACTGCAAGGAGATCCAACCAGTCCTTCCTAAAGTAAATCAGTCCTGAATGTTCATTAGAAGGACTGATGTTGAAGCTGAAACTCCTATATTTGGCCACCTGATGCAAAGAATCAACTCATTGGAAAAGACCCTGATGCTGGGAAAGATTGAAGGCAGGAAGAGAAGGGGACAACAGAGGATGAGATGTTGGATGGAATCATCAACGTGATGGCCATGAGTTTGAGTAAGCTCCAGGAGTTGGTGATGGACAGGGAGGCCTGGCATGCTGCTATCCATGGGGCTGCAAAGAGTTGGACACGACTGAGCAACTGAACTGACTGGCTGACAGATCTCAGAACTCCTCTCTATAGTCCCCCTCCAAATTGTGACACAATTGCATTCACAAGAGTACAAAACACTGAGGTCAGAAGGAATTATTAAAGGCATTACAGAAGGCACATAAGTGATAATAGAGAGCAGTCATAATAAAACACACAGGTGTTGTAAGTAACTAAGAAAAAGACAAGCCTTAATAAATTTTAAGGAAATAAAAAATAATTTATTTTAAAAGCTATAATTTTAATATGAAACACTATAAAATATGAGAATATCCAAGCCTTTGGGGGAAAAAAATCTCATACTACAGAAAATTGTAGGTAGTTTAAGGATTCTATTTTGTACAACTTCAGTATTAATGATAATTTCATGATAATCAACAGGATGTTTTACATAAAGGCCAATAATATGATTTATCCTAACAAGAAAATGCCATATGCTATTTTTAACAGATATAAAAAATTTTGAAACAGTATTTCAATTTATAATATAAACCTTTATCCTTTTAAAGGTATTAAATTAACATGTCTCATTAGTATACATGTTGGATGATGTAAAAACTTCAGGGACATCCATTAATTCCAGAATTCATCCTATCAAACATTTCCTAGAGATAAAACTGATAAAATAAGGCAGAATAAAAGTCCTCAGATAATACAGTGAAAGCCAGATCATTTTAAAGATATATTTCATTTACTCTGATGATAATCACATCTGAGAGGAACAAGATAAATTTTTGAACACATAAGGATGTACAATCAACTTAGAAAAATTATGGATATGTGCTCACTAGTGATATAACAATTGAAAAGACAGCCATGCATGCTTAAAGTAAACTCTACAAAAAGCAAAACTTTAAAAATCAGGACTCATATGGAAAATAAAACAATTAAGTTTATTTTAGTACTTAAAGTAACACTCAGAAGGGGGGAGGAGACCAAGATAAGTTGTATAATATCTATAAGTTGATCTGTTATTCCAATTTAGTTCCAATTATTTTGACTTCACAGTTATACAATATATTCTGAAGACTGAGTCCCCTGTTCAGTTCAGTTGCTCAGTCAAGTCCAACTCTTTGCAGTCCCATGGACTGTAGCACGCCAGGCCTCCCTGTCCATAACCAACTCCTGAAGCCTACTCAAACTCATGTCCATTGCATTGGTGATGCCATCCAGCCATCTCGTCCTTTATTGTCCCCTTCTCCTCCTGCCTTAAATCTTTCTTAGCATCAGTGTCTTTTCCAATGAGCCAATTCTTCACATCAGGTGGCCAAAGTATTGGAGCTTCAGCTTCAGCTTCAGTCCTTCCAATGAATATTCAGGACTGATTTCCTTTAGGATTGACTATTTGGAGCTCCTTGCCGTCTAAGACATTTTCAAGAGTCTTCTCCAATGCCATAGTTCAAAAGCATCAATTCTTCAGTGCTCAGCTTTCTTTATAGTCCAGCTCTCATATCCATATATGACTAAAGTTTTGACTAAATGAACCTTTGCTGGCAAAGTAATGTCTCTGCTTTTTAATATGCTGTGTAGATTGGTCATAGCTTGCTTCCAAGGAGCAAGCGTTTTTTAATTTCACGGCTGCAGTCACCATCTGAAGTGATTTTGGAACCCCCTTAATTATAGTCTCTCACTGTTTCCATTGTTTCCCCATCTAATCGCCATGAAGTGATGGGACCAGATGCCATGATCTTAGTTTTCTGAATGTTGAGTTTTAAGCCAACTTTTTCACTCTCCTCTTTCACTTTCATCAAGAAGCTCTTTAGTTCTTCTCCACTTTCTGCCATAAGGGTTATATCATCTGCATATCTGAGGTTATTGTTATTTCTCCTGGCAATCTTGATTCCAGCTTATTCTTCATGCAGCCCAGCATTTTGGATGATGTACTCTGCATATGAGTTAAACAGGCAGGGTGACAATATCCAGCCTTGAAGTACTCCTTTCCCAATTTGGAACCAGTCTTTTGCTCCATGTCCAGTTATACATGTTGATTCTTTACCTGCATGTAGATTTCTCAAGAGGCAGGTCAGGTGGTCTGGTATTCCCATCTCTTTCAGAATTTTCCAGAGTTTGCTGTGATCCTCACAGTCAAAGGCTTTGGCATAGTCAATAAAACAAAAGTAGATTTTTTCTGGAACTCTCTTGCTTTTTCAATAATCCAGCAGATGTTGGTAATTTGTTCTCTGTTTCTCCTGGCTTTTCTAAATCCAAGCTGAACATCTGGTAGTTCACTTGTCACATAATGTTGAAGCCTGCCTTGGAGAATTTTGAGCATTACTTTACTAATGTGTGAGACAAGTGCAATTGTGCAGTAGTTTGAACATTCTTTGGCATTTCCTTTCTTTGGAATTGGAATGAAAACTGACCTTTCCAGTCCTGTGGCTACTGCTGAGTTTTCCAGATTTGCTGGCATATTGAATGCAGTACTTGATAGTGCATCATCTTTTAGGATTTGAAATAGCTCAACTGGAATTCCGTCACCTCCACTAGCTTTGTTCATAGTGGTACTTCCTAAGGCCCATTTGACTTCACATTCCAGGATGTCTGGTTCTCGGTGAGTGATCACACCATCGTAATTATCTGGGTCCTGAAGATTTGTTTTTTTTTTGTTTAGTTCTTCTGTGTATTCTTGTCACCTCTTCTTAATATCTTCTGCTTCTGTTAGGTCCATGACATTTCTGTCCTTTATTGAGCCCATTTTTGCATGAAATGTTCCTTGGTACCTCTAATTTTCTTGAAGAGATCTCTAGTCTTTCCCATTCTATTGTTTTCCTCTATTTCTTTGCATTGGTAGTTGAGGACGGCTTTCTTATCACTTGCTATTCTTTAGAACTCTGCATTCAAATGGATATATCTTTCCTTTTCTCCTTTGCCTTTCACTTCTCTTCTTTTTTCAGCTATTTGCAAGGCCTCCTCAGGCAACCATTTTGCCTTTTTGCATTTCTTTTCCTTGGGGATGATCTTGATCCCTGCTTCCCATACAATGTCACAAACCTCTGTTCAGTTTTCTTCAGGCACCCTATATATCAGATCTAATCCCTTGAATCTATTTGTCAGGTCCACTGTATAATCCTAAGGGGTTTGATTTAGGGATTTGATGAATCATGAATTATTCACATGAACTAGATCATGAACTAGATCACATGAGTGATCTAGTCGTTTTTCCTACTTTCTTCAATTTAAGTCTGAATTTGGCAATTATGAGTACATGATCTGTGCCATAGTCAGCTCCCAGTCCTTTTTTTGCTGACTCTATAGAGCTTCTCAATCCTTGGCTGAAAAAAATATTGTCAACATGATTTCAGTATTGGCCATCTAGTGACGTCCATGTGTAAAGTCTTCTCTTGTGTTGTTGGAAGAGTGTGTTTGCTATGACCAGTGTTTCCTCTTGGCAAAACTCTGTTAGTCTCTGACCTGCTTCATTCTGTACTCCAAGGCCAAATTTGTCTGTTATTCCAGGTATCTTTGACTTTCTAATTTTGCATTCCAGTCCTCTATAATGAGGATATCTTTTTTGCATGTTAGTGCTAGAAGGACTCGTAGGTCTTCATAGAACCGTTCAACTTCAGCTTCTTCAGCATTACTGGTCAGAGTATAGACTTGGATTACTGTGATATTGAACGGTTTGCCTTGGAAACAAAAATATTTCATTTTGTCATTTTTGAGACTGCATCCAAGTGATGTAATACACCTTTAATACCAAGATAATTTGCTAAAAGAGAATCAAATACTACTCTCCTTTGTCTTATTTAGTTATCTTTTTTTCAATTTTAAAGCAACTGCAAACACTGAGGAACAAACACACAAAGAGAAATATATAAATGAATAAGTCAGTAAAGGGGACAGTAAAGAAATAAAATGGTGGTGATTTAACAGTTCTGCACAGTATAAAAGTGGCATTTGTCATTGAGTCGAAGATTTAATATATAGAACCAGGCAGTGAGATTATTACCCTTTACCAAAAACAGTTATAATTAATACTTGTAGCATATAAAAATATCACAGAAAGTTAAATATTACCAAAAAACCCCACAAATGCATACAAGATTATTTTCTTTCCATGAGGGTTTAGAAGGATGAGAATTCTTACCTATCTTTAATAATGATAAATATCCAGAAATATGTTAATAGACATAGTCACTTTTTAAGTCCTTGAAAATCTTTGGTCACACATGAAACTTTCAGAAATAAAATATAATCTACAGAATAAGTAGTGTTTCATTGGTGAGCAAACTTTGTAAAGGAGTCCATGCTTATAAACCCTGTATAGCTGTTGTGGTTCAAGGTTGAAGAGATAGAGGAACAAGCACATCAAATGTCAAGCCTTTTGGTAAAAAGACAAATTAGACAAACATTCAGCAATCCAAAATGAGACAGGTACACACAGCCCCACAGAAAGAGTCACACAGACATACTCACCCAATGAAACATTACTCAGCCATAAAAAAATAATGAAACAATGCTATGTGTAGCAATGTTAATAAACCTAGAGAGTCTCTTTCTAAGTGAAGTAAGTCAGACAGAGAAAGACAAAAATTGTATGATATTACTTACATGTGTGATTTAAAACAAAATTGCTACAAATGAATTTACAAAACAGAAATAGATTCACCATATTAAAAATCAACCTATATTTGGTGAGCAAAGGGGATAGCAGGGGGCAGGAAAAGAGATTAATCAAGAGTTTGATATAACATATACACACTACTATATATGAAATAGATAAAAACAAAGATCTACTGTATAACACAGGAAATTCTAGTCAATATTTTGTAATAATTTAAATAGGAAAATAATCTGACAAATATATACATATATATGACATATAACTGAATCACCTTGCTGCATACTTGAAAATAACAACATTATAAATTATACCTAAAAAACCTACACAGAAACAGAATTCTAGCTCCAAAGTGCTGTCCTACTAAAATAAAAATGGGAAGATACTGGAGGACAATACAATTTTCTGATGCAATAGTTTATGCTTGTTTCTATTTTATTTTTCCCCAGATTTGTAATATTGAATACTATCTATTTTTTCTTCCTAGGGAACTTTATAAAAGTTATTCAATTATCATCAAATGGATTGCCAGCCTTTGGCAGCAATTAGCTAAATACACTTGATTAAGTCACCAACAATTTCTTCAACAGCCACAACAAATTCTTCAATATTCTTATATAAAAATTCAGTTACAATATATTTTCCCTAAACTCACAAAATATCAGTCTGCCATCATACTTTGTCTGGCCACATTCCAGACTCTGATCCTTAAACATCTGTAATGTATCATAATTGAGAAGAAATTATGTAAATAAACAATGCTCTTAAAAGTTTGAGTCGAAAAATAGACTTTATTTATAATATTTTGAAAGTTAAAGAAGCAGGTTAAATTTAGTCAAGAGCAGGAGGAGAAGGGCATGGCAGAGGATGAGCTGGGTGGATGGCATCATTGACTCAAGGGGCATGAGTTTGAGGAAACTTCTTGAGAGAGTGAAGGACAGGAAAGCCTTGTGTGCTGCAGTCCATGAGGTTGCAAAGAACCGGTCATAACTGAGTGACTGAGCAAAAACAATAACAAAGTCTAGTCAAAATGATTTCATATCCATGTTATGTCAGCAAGGCTTAATATTAGACATTTTCAGAGAAGACAAATTATTTATCATGTCAAATAAATTTGATGGTGAAGTGAAATGAAGTGAAGTGGCTCAGTCGTGTCCGACTCTTTGCAACCCCATGGACTGTAACCTATCAGGCTCCTCCGTCCATGGGATTTTCCAGGCAAGAGTGCTGGAGTGGATTGCCATTTCCTTCTCCAAGGGATCTGCCCAACCCAGGAATCGAACCCGGGTCTCCCGCATTGCAGGCAAACGCTTTACCGTCTGAGCCACCAGGGAAGCCAGACCCATAGAGACAAATTTGATGGTAACATGAATTATTAAAGATAACCAGTTTGGATTTACAGCCTCTTAAATGTGTCATATGTTGTGTGTGTGTATCTGCGTCTATGATTCTATTCAAATATATTTAATGAATTAGTGAAATGACTTTTTTTGTGAAAGTAAATATTTACAAAATGTTTGGTTAAGAAATATTTTAAGAAAGTCAGATGGTTATTTCTACCTCTCTTAGTTTTTAAATGGCAGATATTTCCATGCAAATTAGGATTATTTTAAGCCAATACACTTATCTATAAACAGAAAATGAATTGCGAAGCTGTGTCATCTCATGATAAACGTACGGCTGTGTAATACCGATGTGAAAAGCATGCAACTCAACTAACTCTAGTATAATTTAATAGCCTCCAAATTCTTTTATATCCTTCATCTCAAATTAAGTATCAACTTTCATACACTACATAAAATCTTCATTGATTATACTTTTAAGTCTATTTCAATTTATTATTATTCAGCTTCAAAAGATCCTGCCATTTGTGACTACATGAATAAACCTAGAGTTCATAAATGAAATAAGATAAATAAAGGGAAATGTTGCATAATCTCACTTAGAGATGTGCCCTAACAAAAGTCAAGGACATAAAGTGGGAGTTAGGGAAGATAGACAGAGGTGGGTCACAGGGTACAGAATTGCAGTTATGTCAGACAGATGAATAAATTTAGAGATCTAATGTACAACATGCTGACTATAACTAATAATACACTACTGTAGACCGGGAAATTTTCTGAGAGGTTAGATTTCAGGTGCTTTCACTACACATACAAACAATGTAAAGAGACGAATGCATTCACTAGATTAACTGCAGTAATCATCTCATGACATCTATATATCAAAATACCATGCTGTATACCTTATGTTCACATTTTTAACAAATTAATAGTGTTTTTCCTAAAAAGGAATTACTCAAATAATTAAAAGTGTGAAAGTTTTGATTCCATTATGTTTTAGTAAGGTATAAAGCAAAAGTATTTGTGTATATTTCAATTTTATTTCCTATTAATACATATTCCTTCTTTCATTTATTTTCCCATGGATGTCTGCTGATATACTATTAAATTATATCAACAAGTGGGAAAACAAATCCCACCACCCATGATGCCCAGAAAGGTTTCACCTTCTCCTTGATTTTAATCTATATTTCACTTATCACTGTATTACTTCATTAGTAATTCAAAATAATATAAAACTAATTCAGAGTTTGATCTATTTTATTTATCCAAGTCACAAATATGTAGTAAATACTCAAATATTAATTGAGGAAATATATAAGTGAACTTGAAGGCAATATACAAAGTAATCACAGAATTCTTATTACTAAAGATGCCTAAACACAGTTCTTTATTAATTAACTATGAAATATTGGTGATTAATGATCTTTAACAACAACAACAACAAAGCTGGCATAGTAACTGGCTAACTTTAATGCTTGAAAAGAAACAAGCAGTTAGCAATAAAATCTTTTAGCAAAATGATTTTTTAAATTTATGAGGTCCAGCAGGAAAGTGACCACTGAAGTTCTAATAGGTCTATGCAACCTTTGATAACTTGAAATGTTCTAAAAGTCTAAAGAGAGCAACAAACATCTCACTAGCTATTTTCTATCTTAGCATGGAAAATTATAAAAACTATCTCCTCAAATTTACCAAAAATATTAACACCAAGATAAAGTCAAAACTATTGAAGGTGGATAAAAACAGATTATTCAACATAATGTACATTTGAAGTATCATTCTATCACATAAAAAAAATATATATCCTCTGACAGACTTTGTACATTATCATCAATAATATGGAATTATTTCAGGAATATGTGCCTAACTTCTGGTTTGAAGAATTCTACTTCATACCCTCTAGTTTTGGAGGTAAACCCAGAGAAATGAGAGTCAATAAGATTTGCTTAGGTAAGGGTTGAGAAAGACAATGAACACAGTAACTATAAAGATATCACTGAAAGTTTATACCCTAAAACATTCCTGCCTGATTTAAAAAGGATACCCACAGGTGCTTAGTTTTCTCTACTGGAAGGTTTAACAAAACTGCTATCAAGAAGATTATTCAAACCCTGAAATTAGATTATCCACACCCTCTGTGGCCTGTGGGGTTAAGGGTGAATGTCTTTTTCCTTTTTTTTTTTTTTTTTTTTACCACTTGCTGTGACTGGCTTATAAATTTTCTTCTGCCCAGTGATTCCCATTCCTCTACCACCTGTGACAGAGTGAAATTCATTCTGTTGTGTGTGGGGGGAGGGGAGAGAAAAAAGGTAACAATCCCAAAGGAAAATCCCAACAAAAGACACTAAGGTTTAGTGTAGTAACCCACGAGCACTGAATTATAAACAAGCTAAACACTTCTTGTTAAAATATGATTCTAATTGAGATATAGGTATATAAAATATTTGAAAAGCAGAAATAAAATCTTCTAAGGGAAAAACTAGATTTGGAAATAACATTCAAATTACTTCCAAAAAGTGAACGGGTTTTGTGAAGAGAATAGGTACTATAGACACAATATTGGATATAGCTGAATAGTTTATTCATGGGCAAGGAGTTACATATTTCAGAGATTTATCTAAAATTAAATACAAACCAGTCATAACAGTCTATGCTGATTCTCTATAAAATGAAATAGTATGCAGCAGAATACCATTCTTGCTGAGATTAAAGAGAAAATGATTTTTTAAATATTTAAAACTATAAAGGGATTTCAAGAAACAGTTGGGGCTAGAAGTTACTATGAAGAAAGAGAAGACTGAAGCCTCTAGGAAGAACATTAACATTTATCCAAATTTATATATATTTTTTAAATAAAATAAACAATAGTACGTTTGTTTAGGGCTTCTCAAGTGGCTCAGTGGGTAAGAAATCCACCTGAAATTCAGGAGATGTGAGTTTGATACCTGGGTGTGAAAGATCCCCTGGAGAAGGGCATGGTAACCCACTGCAGTATTCTTGCCTGGAGAATTCCAAGGACAGAGGAGGCTGGCGGGCTACAGTTCATGGGATCGCACAGAGGCAGACATGATGGAAGCGACTGAGCATGCACACACACACACACTTCATTTAATAAATAATCCGAGTAAACTGAATTCAAGACAAATATTTATAGCCAAAAACGAAGAAAAAAACTTTAAAAAACAAGTGATCCAACTACTAGAATAAATGCACACATATACAAAACTTCAAAAACTTCAATTATAAAAGGCAAATTAAAATTGCAATTGTTACATTAAATGTAATAAAGCAGTGGCTCTCAAAGTGGGGTGGTTCTCCCCTTTGGGAATATTTGGTAATTTCTAGAAATTTATATTACTATAATTAAGAGGAGACCTCTATGTTATCCATTGAGCAGAGGTTACAAATTCTGCTAAATATGTTACATTGCAGGGGAAAACTCTCCCACAACAAACAGTAACTCATTCCCAAATACTTTTAGTCCTGAAACTGAGAAAGCTTGTAATAAAGGAAATAAAGAGGAAATATTGTTTTTCATGATACAACAAAATGAGGCACTTGGAAATGCTAAAACTGAAAATAAATTAATTGAAATTAAGAATTTTAGAGCTAAGTTATGCCTCAGATTCAACAGAAGAATTAGTAAACTGGAAAGAGGTTAATAAGATATCCAAATGAAGTAGAGTAGTATGTAAGTTTTGACAAATTTAGGATAACGTTGTCAGTTTTTATTTAAAAGTCTGTAGAAAAGGGGGAGAAGTAACTTTAACCTATACAGCAATTGTGAAATAATTAAAATTTAACATCACATCATCTAACCCATAAACAATGTATGACATTTTATTTTCTTCTTTAATTTTTCCCAGCAACATTTTCTATTTTTCACTGAAGAGTCTTTCTATTAGTAAGTCTATTCCTGCTGTGTGCTAAGTTGTTTCAGTCATGTTTGACTCTTTGTGGCCCTATGGACTGTAGCTCATCAGGTTCCTTTGTCCATGGGATTCTCCAGGCAAGAATACTGGTGTAAGTTGCCACGCCCTCCTCCAGGGGAATCTTCCTGACCCAGGGACTGAACTCACATGTCTTATGTCTCCTTCATTGGCAAGTGAGTACTTTACCACTAGTCCCACCTGGGAAGCCCTGATGTAAACTTATTAAACTTGTTAGTTCTTTTGTAGATTTCTTAAGAATTTTTCTCATAAATCATGTTCCCTAAATAGTGACAGTTTTCTTTATTCCACTGTAGTCTGTATGGCTTTTTATTAATCTTATTTGTGTGTGCTAGCAATATTTCTTCAGAGCTGTTTGTCTTTACAAAAGCATAACAATCTTCTTATAGAGGTAAAATTTGTCAGTGAAGCCACATAGGAGCGGAAGTATCTGCACAGGAAGGTTTTTAATGAAGGCTGCTGTCTCATTAATATGTTTAAGATCGTATAATGTTTGGCTTTGTTATATGAGAGATTTGTCTTTCCTCTGAATTGTTCAGTTTATCAGTCTAAACTTTTATATTTTAAATAAATGTTTTAATGTTTATAGAATCTCTTGATCTTCCATTTTTTACTCCTGAAATGATAGCTTCTGCTTTGTGTTTCTAGACTAAAATTACATTCAGCTGGTACAAATATTTTCCCTCACAAGATTCTGAATGTAAGAAACATTTTGAGTTCTTGAATATATTAAAAATAATTGCCTGAAATTTGTCTCCTAAATCCAATCACTTGGTCATCCTGAGGTTGCTTTCAATGTTTTTATTCTTGCCAATGGGTCACATTTCCATATATTTCATATGCCTAGTAACTGTTGCACAAGTACTAGATATACATAATACACTGAAGAATGATGCTTATCTTCCTTTGAATAATGTGTTTTATTCTAGTGGACAATTCATTTTGAGTCAACTCAAATATTTGTCAAACTTTTTCCTAAAAGGAGGTGGCAACAGCAGAAAATTTTCTGTTCCTTAATTTTCCCAGCTGTTGTCATTAGCTGGGACCTTAGACTCTCCTTCAAAGATACACATTGAGGGA
Organism: Cephalophus harveyi; assembly: GCA_006410635.1. NCBI lineage: Eukaryota > Metazoa > Chordata > Mammalia > Artiodactyla > Bovidae > Cephalophus > Cephalophus harveyi. The sequence goes on along the minus strand of SJYT01073199.1, from coordinate 615,602 downwards.
TCATATCAGTAATTTGAAGAGGGTTTATGAAGGTTTCATTCTATGAACCCCCCTTTCATGGGATCTCAGTTTTAATTTTCTCATTTTTCCTTTTGCCGCAAAATTTACTGTTTGACTTCTCAAGTAAGACTGGCTTTGACTCTATATAACTCATTCTGCCTGGTATCCTGTGACTAAAAGTCATGTGTGAATTTTAACTAGTGTGTTTGAATGTAAACTTCTCGTTTATGACATGATATTACTGTTTTTAAAGTATCTTATGCTGAAGCTGAAACTCCAGTACTTTGGCCACCTCATGCGAAGAGTTGACTCATTGGAAAAGACTCTGATGCTGGGAGGGATTGGGAGCAGGAGGAGAAGGGGACGACCGAGGATGAGATGGCTGGATGGCATCACTGACTCAGATGTGAGTCTGAGTGAACTCCAGGAGTTGGTGATGGACAGGGAGGCCTGGCGTGCTGCGATTCATGGGGTCGCCAAGAGTCGGACACGACTGAGTGACTGAACTGAACTGAACTGAATCTTTTATATAGGTTTTTATTAATGTTTATTGCAGAAAATTAAAGTTGCTTTCTCATTGCAAGATGCAAGATACCATTAAGTTTGAGTTCTATTTTATACTTTTATTGTTTGATAAACACCTGAAAGACATAAGCTTTAAAATTTTACTTCACCTAGGATGCATGTATATGTTTGAATAGCACTGCAGTAAAGAAAATATATAATGGTACTAAGAACACAAGATTATTATTCTTTTGAAAGGAATGGTTATGTGATTTACTTTTGAAGGAAAAAAGTAGGAAACAGAGCATCCCTGTGTTATTGAAGAATATTTTCTGAAATAAAAAAATCTGAATTCAAATACAATTTCTTCATTTTCTGGTATATTACCTGAAGCAAGTCATTGAACTTCTGACTCCAATTTTCATCTCTATTAAATGAGAATAATAAATATCTGTCACACTTGACTCATAAGCCATTATGAAGGTCAAGTGACATAAGTAAAATAAAAGAACTATGTTCATGTAACAATATATTAAATTAAATCTTTTGCAATTTACATTTTGGCAGAGCTCCCAAGTCAATGTGTGTCAACTCCTGCAAGTTTCCAAATTCACCATAATGCCACCACATTTCCCTTGCAAGAAGGTGAATGAAAGTGAGTCTTCTATTACTCTTTACCACAGAATTGTGAAAGGGTCCTCATGGATAGCAGATGCAAAATTGTCAATACAAGTGGACCTTGTATGCCCTGCATTTCTATTAAGGGTAGCTACTGATGAAAGGTTTTATGTTCATCTCAAAAATCTGGAAAAACTGAATCAGTCTTTAAGGAGACAAGGGAGAAAGAGTCAATTGCATTTTTTTAAAGACTGGATGGGGGAGTGCACAAAAAGTTTCAGCTCATTCTTAAGGCTAAATCCAAGCACTGTGGGTAGAAAAATTCTGCTTGGAGCAGAATCTATTGATAGCTCTGTTCAGAAAGTAACAACTTCTATAAAGTGATCCAAAGCTCTATTTCCTCTCTCTCAAGTACTATGCCTATGTGTGAGAGTTTTGTAAGAGACAGTCTCCATGGGCTTGAGTTAGCTACAGCTACCGTGGCCTCTGCAGTTTCTTCAGCAATAGTTCAGAGAGAGTTCTACTTAAGCTCTACTCCTCAAACTTTCTGGCTCCTCCAGCAAAATTCAAGAGTGTTCCCAGTGAAATGGCTGCCTTGGCCTCCACCTCCACCACTGAAGAATTTAAGTACAGCTGCATTTCTGACTGCTTTTAAGGGTACTGCCCCAAACCTAAATACCTTTCCATCCCTGTCTGACTTAAAAATATTAAAATCACTTTCTGTATGCCTGTGTTTTGAGTTTATACACATCTTAGCCAAGAACAACCTCATTCTTCTGGTTGCATAGGCCACAAAATTTAAAGTCATATCTCATACTTAATTTGCCAGCATATCTTGTCAGGTCTACAGTTAGAAATATTCAACAACTTCTCCCCACTTCTCCATATCATCCTGTTACAACCTTCATCCTCATGTAGAATTTTGCCATAGCCATTTAAGTGGTCTCCCTGTCCTATCCCTGAGTCCCTACTAAAGTGAAATCTTACTCACTCAGTCATGTCCAACTCTTTGCAACCCCATGGACTGTAGCCTGACAGGTAGCTCCTCTCTCATGGAATTCTCCAGGCAAGAATACCGGAGTGGGTTGCCATTCCCTTTTCCAGGACATCTTCCCGACCCAGGGATCGAATCCCGGTCTCCTGCACTGTAGGCAGATTCTTTACCACTAAGCCACTAGGGAAGCCCTTGAGTCCCATACTGCTTTTCATCAGAACAGTAGTAGAAAGGAAACTTTAAAAACACAACTAAGATGAAATCACTTGAGCAATCTTTAGTTTTCTCAGAGTTACAGTAGCTGGGAGAATCCTTTAATAGTGGTACTCACTTTTGGCTGTATAGTAAGCTAATTGGAGGTTTAAAACATTTTCAAATCCCAAGCCCTATCCCTAATTAAATCTCAGAATCCCTAGGGGGATGTGGCCCATCACTCCTTTTTCTTATGCATCTTGCTTGCAATTTGATCCCGGTTACCTGTCTACATCATTTCACTCAAACTGACTCTGCTCCAAACACACTGGCTTCCTCACTGGATCTAGAACTCATAGGCCTATTTTTGAGTGATATCTTGTACTTTTTTTTTTTTAAATTTCAGTATCTCTAAACTCTCAAATAGTTTTTTTCCTGTCTTCTTACTCCCTACTCTCTCATTCTCCAACTAAAGAAGTCAAACGCTGGAGCTAGAAAAGGTGTGCTGTGGTGGGGTTAAAGTTAAAGATGAACCATAGCATTCATTTTCAACAGTCTATTTGAGCAGCCTTTTCTGGGTTTAAGAGGAAAAATTCAAAACCTGAAGTTCAGAATTATGATATTACCCTAAAGTGGACATAGCAATTACTAAACTATTTCTTGGAATTAAGTGACTTAAGAAAGTTTTATTTTCTTAAAGTGATGATAAGTCTCACGGAGCTTTGGATTTCATCCAGTGGGTCAGAATCAGATAGCAGGAGCAGTTAGAATAGCTGTTTTCTGATCCAAACATTCAAGCTCCAGTTCAGAAATGGATTTCATATTTAATATTACTGATGAAGTTATATTTTAACTTTGTGCTAAAGAGAATTAAGCAGACATGATTTCTCTAATTAGCCTACTATAAAAATTTTCAAAAGTATTTACTTATTTCTTTACGGTATGCAAAAATATTTACTGATAATATGCCTAGATATAACCAATGCAGGTAAATTATTTAATTGTGATTTAACTATTACCAGACATTCATGAAAAGGAAGAATACTGGAGTGGGTTGCCATCTCCAGGGGATCTGCCCAACAGAGAGATTGAACCTGAATACCTCGTATCTCCTGCATTAGCAGGTGGATTTTTTACCACTAGGACCACCTGGGCAACACCATGAAGTAGAGGGGTGGGATGGGGTGGGAGGTGAGAGGGAGTCTCACAAGGAGGCAGGTGTACATACGTATGTCTTTGGAAAACCAACACAATGTTGTAATTGTCCTTCAAGTAAAAATATTTAAACAAAAATTTTTGAAAAGTTAAAAATGAAAGCAGAATTTTGAGAAGAGTCACTTTATTATAGTAACATTATTCAATTTCTGTTTTTCCTTCTTACCCCCAATTTTTACTTTTTCTTACAAAATTGTTTTCTCAATTTTACTTTAATATTGCAAAAGCAATTCCTGGTATAAAGGTGACTTCATGGCTAAATTTCCATCTACTAGCAGTTTTCTCAGGGCTTCCCTGGTGGCTCAGAGGTTAAAGCATCTGCCTCTAATGCGGGAGACCCAGGTTCGATCCCTGGGTTGGGAAGATCCCCTGGAGAAGGAAATGGCAATCCACTCCAGTATTCTTGCCTGGAGAATCCCACGGACGGAGAAGCCTAGTAGGTTACAGTCCACGGGGTCGCAAAGAGTCGGACACGACTGAGCGACTGAACTGAACTGAACTGAGCAGTTTCTCTTTATCTAAAGGATGAATTCTGATTCTCCGTTTAGCATTTTTTTTTTTTTTTAGGAAGCAATAGACCAACTTTTTATATCTGAACTGCTGCATGCATAAAGTAACCAAAAGGCTTTCCTGACTGAATAGAAACATTTTGCATTTAGACTCTTCTCTCTTCCCTAATTTAATAGGATTTGTTAAAGTTTCAGTCATACAACAACCACCAGAAAATGTGACTACTTTTATACTGAGAAAGAATAATCCTTCCACTGTGGGACATGATAATTCCACAAAATACGATGAGGAGAAAAAGAAGTCAGGACAGTTCTTATTCTATCTGATTTAGAGAGATTATTTTTATTTTAATAGGGATATAGTTACTTTACAATGTTGTGTTGGTTTCTACTGCATAATGTAGTGAATCAGCTATATGTATATGTGTATATATATCTCCTCCTTCACGGACCTCCCTTTCCCCTCCATGCCACCCATCTCAGTCACCACAGAGCACTGAGCTGAGTTCCCTGTTCTATACAGCAGGTTCCCACAAGCTATTTTACATATCAGTTCAGTTCACTCACTCGCTCATGTACAACTCTTTGTGAACCCATGAACCGCAGCATGCCAGGCCTCCCTGTCTATCACCAATTCCCGGAGTCCACCCAAACCAATGTCCGTCGAGTCAGGGATGCCATCCAACCATCTCATCCTCTGCTGTCCCCTTCTCCTCCTGTTCTCAATCTTTTCCAGCATCAGGGTCTTTTCAAATGAGTCAGCTCTTTGCATCAGGTGGACAAAGTATTGAATTTTCAGCTTCAGCATCAGTCCTTCCTGTGAACACCCAGGACTGATCTCCTTTAGGATGGACTGGTTGGATCTCCTTGCAGTCCAAGGGACTCTCAAGAGTCTTCTTCAACACCACAGTTCAAAAGCATCAATTCTTTGGTGCTCAGCTTTCTTTATAGTAAAACTCTCACATACATACAGGACCACTGGAAAAACCATAGCTTTTACTAGATGGATCTTTGTTGGCAAAGTAATGTCTCTGCTTTTTAATATGTTGTCTAGGTTGGTCATAGAGGAAAACAACAGAATGGGAAAGACTAGAGATCACTTCAAGAAAACTAGAGATACCAAGAAACATTTCATGCAAAGATGGGCACAATAAAGGACAGAAATTGTAGGGACCTAACAGAAGCAGAAGAGATTAAGAAGAGGTGGCAAGAATACACAGAAGAACTGTACAAAAAAGATCTGTACAACCCAGGTAATCTTGATGGTGTGATCACTCACCTAGAGACAGACATCCTGGAATGTGAAGTCAAGTGGGCCTTAGGAAGTATCACTACCAACAAAGCTAGTGGAGGTGATGGAATACCAATTGAGCAAATTCAAATCCTGAAAGATGATGCTGTGAAAGTGCTGCACTCAATATGCCAGAAAATTTGAAAAACTCAGCAGTGGCCACAGGACTGGGAAAGGTCAGTTTTCATTCCAATCCCAAAGAAAGGTAATGCCAAAGAATGCTCAAACTATCACACAATTGCACTCATCTCACCTGCTGGTAAAGTAATGCTTAAAATTCTCCAAGCCAGGCTTCAGCAATACGGGAACTGTGAACTCCCAGAGGTTCAAGCTGGTTTTAGAAAAGGCAGAGGAACCAGAGATCAAATTGCCAACATCCCTTGGATCATCGAAAAAGCAAGAGTTCCGAAAAACACCTATTTCTGCTTTATTGATTATGCCAAAGCCTTTGACTGTGTGGATCACAGTAAACTGTGGACAATTCTTCAAGAGATGGGAACACCAGACCAACTGACCTGACTCTTGAGAAACCTATATGCAGGTCAGGAAGCAACAGTTAGAATTGGACACGGAAAAACAGACTGGTTTCAAATAGAAAAAGGATTACCCCAAGGCTGTATATTGCCACCTCGCTTATTTAACCTATATGCAGAGTACATCATGGGAAATGCTGGGCTGGAAGAAGCACAAGCTGGAATCAAGATTGCCGGGAGAAATATCAGTAATCTCAGATATGCAGATATCACCACCTTTATGGCAGAAAGTGAAGAAGAACTAAAGAGCTTCTTGATGAAAGTGAAAGAGGAGAGTGAAAAAGTTGGCTTAAAACTCAACATTCAGAAAACTAAGATCATGGCATCTGGTCCCATCACTTCATGACAAATAGATGGGGAAACAGTGGAAACAGTGTCAGACTTTATTTTTTGGGGGCCCCAAAATCACTGCAGTTGGTGATTGCAGCCATGAAATTAAAAGATGCTTACTCCTTGGAAGGAAAGTTATTCTACATAGTAGTGTATATATGCCAATCTTAATCTTCCAATTCATCCAAGCCCCCTTCCCCCACTTCATGTCCAAACATCCATTATACGCTGCATCTCCATTCCTGTCCTGCTGACATGTACCATTTTTCTAGCTTCCACATGCACAATATAAATGTACATCAAATGATGAATGGATAATGAAAATGTGGTATATACATACATATACACACACACACACACAATGGAATATTAGCCCCCAAAATGGAAGAGAATTGGGTCATTTGTAGAGACGTGGATGGATCTAGAACCTGTCAGAGTAAAGTCAGAAAGAATTTGTTTTGACCACTGTGTGGGTATATATGTGTCTCTAACATGTCCAGTGGTATCATATCTTTCTTGCTAGTGCTGGTGCTAACTTGCTTCAGTAGTGTCTCACTCTTTATGGATTGTAGCCCTCCAGGTTCTTCTATCCATGGGATTCTCCAGGTGGGAATAGTGGAGTAGGTTGCCATTTCCTTCTTCAGGGGATTTTCCCAATGCAGGGATTGAACCCAGGACTCCTGTATTGCAAGCAGTTTCTTTACCATATGAGCTTCCAGGGAAGCCCCTTCTTTCTTAACTAGTTATTAAAGATGAATATATATTGTCATTAATGCACCTTTCAAAGAGTTTTGAAAAAGCTTAGCTATTGAGCTTTAAATTCAGCCTGTGAGTTTTAAGTAAATGTTCATTATGCTACAGAATCTCACCTCAGAGTTCTAGGTAAAGACATTACACATCTGCCACTGTGGGGGGTGGATACCACCCCAATTCCTACTAAGACAGAGAGGTAAGTTCCAGAATGCTGTGTAGGGCATTGTAGTTGAACTGAATCTTGTTCCATGGTGAGATCACCATTTCTACATATATTGAATATGTAAAGAAGGAGATTGGAATGTATCAAATTTCCCCTAAATTTTCATGTAAAAGTGAGTTAAAGTTTCTTGGCATTGGTCATGAATATTAAAATATCTGATATGTCCATCATCTGTGGACAGACTTCAGGTTACAAAGTTGTGATCTCAGCCAATTATATATACATTTCATGGGCCTGGGGTTTGAGATTTCTAGCTGTCTGGGCAGGTTCACACATTTGCATTGCTTCCAGTTTCCTTCTTACTGCCAGGTGCATTCCTCCTTGGCTATGCTTGGCAGGCAATCATGAATTTATAAATTTAACAGATGTCTCTAATCAGAAGCAGAAGCATTGTATAGTCAAAGATGAGTCTGGGTAAACCGATCAGGACATGGGGAATATCCAATTTTGTTTTGTCAAAAAAAGTGTAAATCTTATCTGTTTTCCTGTGAGAATTTTGCTTTTTATACTCAGGTAAACAATTCAAGTGAAACAAATGGATTTTTTTTTATAAATGCATTCAACTGAGAAGTCTACTTCAAAAATTCAGCTTTTCACGTTGATATCCTTTTAGTTCATTTGTATGAACTAATATAGTTTGAGGTAACCACTCTAGAAATGGCTTATTATATCTTTATTCTTACCGTACTTCAAAAAACTCATGAAGCTAGATGACTGCTGGGAAATGGAATGTTGAAATGATTAGATATATTTATTTTAAATTATTCTTAATTGAAGGATAATGCTTTACAATATTGTCTTGGTTTCTGCCATACATCAACCCCCTCCATCTTAAATCTCCCTCCCATCTCCCATCCCTCTAGGTTGTCATAGAGCACCAATTTGAGCTGCCTGAGTCATAGAGCAAATTCTCACTGGCTATCTATTTCACATAAAGTAATGTGTATGTATCCATGCTACTCTATCCATCCATCACACTTTCTCCTTCCCCCACTGTGTCCACAAGTCTGTTTTCTATGGCTGCATCTCCATTGCTACCCTGCAAATAGATTCATCAGTACCATCTTTCTTGATTCCATATAAATGCATTAGTATATGATATTTATTTTTCTCTTTCTGACTTACTTCACTTTGTGTAATAGGAATAGGTTCATCCACTTCATTAGAACTGACTCAAAGGTGTTTCCTTTTGTGACTGAGTACTAACCCATTGTATATATGTACCACAGTTTCTTTATCCATTCATCTGTCGATGGACATCTAGGTTACTTCCATGTCCTAGCTATTGCAAAACAGGGCTGAAATGAACAATGGGGTACATGTGTCTTTTTCAATTAGGGTTTTCTTGTGGTATATGCCCAGTAGTGGGATTGCTGGGTCATAAGATATTTTTATGCCTAGCTTTTTAAGAAATCCCCACACTGTCTTCCATAGTGGCTATATGTGTTTATATTCCCACCAGTTGTGCAAGAGGGTTCCCTCTTCTCCATACCCTCTCTAGTATTTACTGTTTTTGTAGATTTTTTGATGATGGCCATTCTGATCAGTATGAGGTGATAGCTCACTGTAGTTTTGATTTGCATTTCCCTAATAATGATCAATGATTAGCATCTTTTCATTACATACAGCATCTGTATGTCTGTCTACATTAGGTTATCATTCTACGATGATCTAAACACTAATGCCCACACTGGGGCAACTGATACCCAAGCTAAGGATAGAATGGTCACTGCAGAAACATTCTCAGTAGTGCTGTTCCCATGTCAATCATACCCATGCACTCCAACATTTGCTGTTTGATTTATACAATTTTAGATTGTCTATCTGCTCCCTGTGCTTGGCCCCCAGCTGGAAAGCACTGACATTTTTCTGTGATGAATGCTCCAAACTTCCCACATTGTCATCTCATGTTAAACTTGTTCTATACTTTATTACCTTGTTACTCATCCTATCTCTGCATGAAAATTTAATTCATACCTATACTTGCCTCACACATACACACCTTTGCTTATCATACAGAAATAACATACACAAGTACTTAGATATATGCACATAAAAAATGAAACATTATAATTCATCATTTTAGAAAGTTTTTTCAAACTAGGATTTTATATAATTCACTTGTGCTTCTACTCTTACTAAATCTTAATTCACAGACATCTCCTCAGACACATACAGAAATGAACATGTATGCAGAATCAAAAAATAGCAATTTCCATGTTAATCTGTTTGCATTATATGACAATAATTCCATAATATCTCAATTATGCTTTTGATAACAGATATAAGATCACATTTGACTATGCTAGTACGCAGTATAAGTGGACTTTAGTATCCATTTTATTGTATATTTACCTGGATTTTGCTGTCATTAAAAAAGGTACCTGGGCACTTGAAATGTGGTGAATTAGTCTAGGCATTGAGGACACAATATGGAAAAGAAACCCAAACAGCTTAAGCTAATGAAAAGCTCTCTAAATCATAGAAAAACATTCTTTTAAATTTCTTCCTAAATTGTTCCTCTTATATTGAGAGGAAAACACTTTCTCTTTAGGTAGATTTGCTTCCAAAATATAGCATCTATTTCCAGATTTGCCTTTCTGAAAGTGTAATTTTCAGCTGTTTATACATCAGGCTGGACACAAAATGAGCAGGTAGAGCCCACTAAATCCTAAAGTATATAGTTATTACTGCCAGCATTATACTATCATTAGCATATTAATTGTAGCATAGTGGCAAAGGAAATTCAAATGGTTTGGTTTGGCACAACTCCCTAAATATCAGATGGTCTGTATTATTTCCTAAGATCTCTGTTTTATTATTTTCTTATTTTTGTTTCAGTTGTTTAACTAAACCAAAAAGAAACCTTAAATATTTTTGTCATTCAAAAAAGAATATAAAAATCATTATTGGCATTTGGAGTTTAGCTTTTGGCCCAAATCCTTATATATTTAAGTTTAATACTTTATTGGTGTACATTCTTATCCATTACTTTAGTTCTTTGTAAAGTGAAAGTGAAAGTGAAGTCGCTCAGTTATGTCCTACTCTTTGCGGCCCCGTCAACTGTGACCTACCAGGCTCCTCTGTCCATGGGATTTTCCAGGCAAGAATACTGTAGTGGGTTGCCATTTCCTTCTCTTAAATGTATATATTGAATAAGTCAAAAAGATAGGGTCATTTTTCTTGAAAATCGTGGAACACTTTTTGAAAATTCAATATCTTCAGAGTTCTTTTAAACCTATTACAGACCTTCCCATTACTTTGAGCAGTAAGTTAAACAGTGGTCCCTAAAACAACCCTCCTTTTTGCGTACCCTTCATTCACTTTTCAATTCAGAAAGTGAAATAGAAATGGAGCAACCACCAGTCTAAAATAATATTTTTTCAAATCTATCTCTGAAAGTAAACAAAAGAGCCAAAATAAATGGAGCCTAATTAAAGTTAAAAGCTTTTGCATAGCAAGAAAATTATTGACAAAAAGACAACCTGTTGAGTGGGAAAAAAATACTTCCAAATAATAAGGGGTGAATATTCAAAGTATGCAAGCACCACATATAACAATATAACATATAACAGTATGAAAAAAGAACCAAGTTTTTTAAAGGGTAGAAGATAAAGATGGACATTTTTCCAGGGAGGAAAAACAATGCTCAACATAAAAACATGCTCAACATCATGAATCAGAAAAATGCAAATCAAACTCACAATGAGTTATCACCTTACAGCTGTCAGAATGCTGAGGTGAGGTGAAGTCGCTCAGTCGTGTCCGACTCTTTGCGACCCCATGGACTGTAACCTACTAGGCTTCTCTGTCCATGGGATTCTCCAGGCAAGAATGCTGGAGTGGGTTGCCATTACCTTCTCCAGGGGATCTTCCCAACCCAGGGATCGAACCTGGGTCTCCAGCATTGGAGGCAGACGCTTTGTCAGAATGCTACTATCAAAAATACCACAAACAATAAATGTAAACAAGGATGTAGAGAAAAGGGCACCCATGTAAACTGTTGGTGGGAGTGCAATTGGTGATCTTACTATAGAAATATAAAGGTTCCTCAAAAAACTAAAAATATAACTACAATACAACCCAGTAAATCCATCAGTGCAAATATTCAAAGAAAATAAAAACAGTAATTTAAAAAGATGCATGCACACGAATATCCATAGCAAAACTATTTACAATAGCCAAGTTACAGAAGCAAGCAAAGTTTTCACATACAAATGAAGTTATAAAGAAAATTTAGTGTATGTATGCGCGCACACACACACACACACACACACACACACACACACACCCCACACACACAAGAGTACCACTTAGTCTTAAAAAAATAATAATAAAATTTTGCCACTTGCAGCAAGATGGATGCACTTTGAAGGTATTAATATAGTGAGATGACACAAGAGAGACAAATATTGTATGTTGTCACTGAGATGTGGAATCTAATAAATGAAGTTAAAGAATATAAGAAAATAAATAGACTCACATATACAGAGAACAAGTGGTCTCAGGCGAAGAAAGGGAGGAGGGGAGGGACAATATAAAGGTAGGAAATTATGAGTTACAAACTATTATGGATAAAATATATACGCTACAAGGGGGTATTGTACAGTATAGGGAACATAGCCAGTGTTTCATCAGTTCAGTTCAGTTCAGTTCAGTCGTGTCAGACTCTTTGCGACCCCATGAATTGCAGCATGCCAGGCCTCCTTGTCCATCACCAACTCCCGGAGTTCACTCAGACTTGCCTCCATTGAGTCAGTGATTCCATCCAGCCATCTCATCCTCGGTCATCCCCTTCTCCTCCTGCCCCCAATCCCTCCCAGCATCAAAGTCTTCTCCAGTGAGTCAACTCTTCTCATGAGGTGGCCAAAGTACTGGAGTTTCAGCTTTAGCATCATTTCTTTAAAGAAATCCCAGGACTGATCTCCTTCAGAATGGACTGATTGGATCTTGAGTATAAACTACAAAAATTTCAAATCACTAAGTTGTACACTTGAAACTAAAATTATAAACTAACATTTCAATAAAAAATAAAAATTAAGGAGACCATTAAAAACTTACAGTAACTGGTACTTGGAGTATTAGCTGCAAGTAGTACATTATCCTACTATTACCAAAACCTAGCAACACAGTTTTAATTACATTGAGGTGAATCCCCTGAGGAAAAACATCAAAAGACATGAAAGTCTGGTGTGGATTGAAGTGACTTAAGAAAACTGATCAAAGTAAGAATATGATGCTAGAGAATTGGCTGTTTGTATATGCTATGAGAATGCTGTCCTCTTCTGCTAGTATTGCAGTGATAGCTATCAACTACCATTTATATTAACACATAAATTCTTACTTTTGGAGTTGATTATCTGATAGTCAAAATAATTGAACAAGTTGAGACAAACAGGGACTCAGGTAGGAAAATATAATTTCAAATTAAAGCAATGAGAAAAGATTAGTAACCATACACGCATACTTGTAGCATATTTCCTTTCATTTTCTCAAATAAAGATAAATCACACAGACTTTCAAAACCCTAGTATAAGCAATTTAATTGTTAATACAAAATTTGAGATTTATAAAACTTAGAGAAAACTGACAACTAATGAATTGACACAATCTGGAGGAATTAGGTTCCAAATGAGTTCAAAGTTAAAGATTTCCAATTTGAAAGAGATTTAGATAATATTTTGTAATTCCTTTTTCATATAATTCATTTTCACTAAAATATTTCTGCAGACATAAACTGAAAACCATATGAAGTGAAACACTTCAATTTTTTTACCCAAAACTTAAGATCTCACTGATAGAAAATCTCTTGTATTAGTAGGTCTGTTGAGAAACAGACACATATTTACCACTGAGAGACAAATATACAAAATTATGCAAGACTGAAAAAGAGAGTGGTGATGCTTTATATTTACCTGAAGATCTAGAACTGTAATTATATTACATGGGTCTTTTTTCTTCTTTTACTATTAACGCTATTTTTTCTAACTCTACCCATCATCCTTATAATATAAAGTAGGTCCGTTGAGAAACAGACACATATTTACCACTGAGAGACAAATATACAAAATTATGCAAGACTGAAAAAGAGAGTGGTGATGCTTTATATTTACCTGAAGATCTAGAACTGTAATTATATTACATGGGTCTTTTTTCTTCTTTTACTATTAACGCTATTTTTTCTAACTCTACCCATCATCCTTATAATATAAATCACATATAAGACCTATATGAAGCAAATCAAGGAATCAGTTGATAGAGATGGGATTTGTACTATATGAAGGGATTTATAATTCAAACAATTATTGTATAAGTATAAAGAAGACTCATGTTTAGTAGGGCAAACACCAGTTTTGCAGTAATGTTATTTTTAAAAATATATCAGAAAATAGCACAATAGTTAGAAAAATCTCACCTCACTCTATCAGATAATCCCAGTGAATTCATGCCAGATTCTATATAATGGACAATAATTATATAGATCAATCTGAAATCTCCACCCATTGTTCTGAATATAAACAAGTGATAAACATCAAAACCATCTACTATAAATATATCTGTAATGAGGTGACATACATTTTTGCAACTAATTCTAAGATATAAGTACTATGAGAATATATTATCTTTTATACATAAAGATGGAGAAGGAAATGGCAACCCACTCCAGTGTTCTTGCCTGGAGAATCCCAGGGATGGCAGAGCCCAGTGGGCTGCCGTCTGTGGGGTCGCACAGAGTCGGACACGACTGAAGCGACTTAGCAGCAGCAGCAGCAGCAGCAGCAGCATACATAAAGATCTTAAGCCAAATACATTTTAAGTAATATAACTAAGGTCAAATAGTATTGTTGGAGTTTGGGAACAAACTATGAAAAATATAAGTAAATTTATATTAGAAAAAGGCCTTTAATACAGTTAGGTTCATCATTTAGAGAGAAGATCTATAAGAAAAAAATGCTGAAAATTTTCCAAAATTAAAAATGAACCACATAAACTATTCCCAAAATTCCTCAAACAAAAACCCTCATTGTTTTTTTTACCCTTCTTGATAGACACTAAGACAAAAAAGAGGAAACACTGAAAGCAGTATTTTTTTATAAAAAAATATTAAATAGGCTTGTACCCAGCAACAGAGCTTTTATGTGTTAAGTAATAATTTATCAATAATCATTAAAAAAAAACAGAAGAGAGTTTCAGGTATTTCAAGTCTTTTACTAACTTAAACAGCAAGAAAACACACACACACACACACACACACACACACACACACCAGCAATGTGAGAAAAGACTTTGATAAAACTATCAATAAAGTGGCTTTATTGCAATTTGCAGAACATTATCCCCTTTAACAACAGAGCATTATTTAACAAATGATCACAAGTATTCACCATACTTCAAACAGCAATATTCCTGCACTTGAAATCAATGAGGTGTAGTTCTATATGCAAAATAAAATACCAGAATACATAGAGAAATTAGTTCTTTAAATAAAAACTTCATTTTTGAAATACTAAAAATAGACAAGAAGAGAAAAAGGGAGGGAGGGAAAAACAAAGTAAAAGAAAACTCAAATCTAAGGAGTTAAGTGTCTATCTCAGTAACTGGAAAAAATGTAGCAGAATAAATGCAAACAGAATAGAAAATATAAAAGCAAAACTTATTTAATTTAAATATTAAAATATAAAAGGAGAAACACTGAACATTTAAACTTTATGAAGAATATTACACTTCTAAGATTAAGAATAAAATAGGTACATATGATAGGAAACAATATAAACATATATCCACCAGCATTGTAATGGTTAGATACAAGAATTTTATCTAAAATTGTAACAGTAATTCTGAGAACTGTAGAAGTGAAATGCTAGCAAAACTGCTGTCAAAATATTGGGCTAACAAGAAAACTTAAGTAGACTTATTAAAAATGAGTCAATAAAATCTTTTATAAAACATTGTTTTAAACATTAGAAATCATACATAATTTGCCACATTAAGAAATTAAATGATAAAACATAGTTATATAAATAGATATTGCAAATGTGTTTGATATGATTTAATATATACTAAATGAAAGACTCTTTTGTATACTATGGATGAAAGGAAACACCTACTGAAAGGTCTCTTAAAAGCTATTATATGTGCTACTTCACTGAGAAATATTGAAATGACTGCTTTTGTATGTCATCTTAATTGTATGTCATATGAAAAAATACAGTGTTATTAGTTATTCTACCTTGTACTAAAATTATATATACTTAAGAGCTACCCTGGTGGCTCAGATAGTAAAGGATCTGCCTGCAATGCAGGAGAGCTGGGTTAAACCCTCGGGTCAGGAAGATCCCCTGGAGAAGGGTATGGCTACCCATTCTAGTATTCTCACCTGGAGAATTCCATGGACAGAGGCACCTGGCAGGGTACAGTCCATGGGGTCACAAAAAGTTGGACACAGTTGAGCAACTAACAGGGGAATATAACAGTAATGAATTTCCATACATAGATTCATGCTTCCTTGCTCCTCACTACTAATAATGGAACACAGGCTGAATTAAACACATTCACATATACATACACACACACATACACACAATGCACACAACACATACTTGATATGTGCAGGTAATTTTCTTTAAATTGACAACAGGATGTTCAAAGATATAGGTTATTAAATTGAAACTGACAATTAAAATATATAAAATATATAGGAAAAACTCAATGAAATATATGGGATCTTTCATTGGGGAGGGCTTCCCTGGTGGCTCAGAGGTTAAAGCGTTTGCCTCCGATGCGGGAGACCAGGGTTCGATCCCTGGGTCGGGAAGATCCCCTGGAGAAGGAAATGGTAACCCACTCCAGTATTCTTGCCTAGAGAATTCCATGGACAGAGAAGCCTGGTAGGCTACAGTCCATGGGGTCGCAAAGAGTCGGACACGACTGAGCGACTTCACTTTCACTTTCACTTTCATTGGGGAAACTGAAAATATACTATATTCTTGGATAAAACAAATCAACATTGTAAAGATATTGAATACTTCCTAATTTGATCTATAGATGTCTATCAAAATCCTTATATAATTCTCAGTTAACATTAAGAAGCACATTCTTCTTGGAGAACACTTATTTTTTATGAAGAAATTATCTGTGGGCCTTCCCTTACCAGCTAGTAAAATACTACTGAAAGCTTAGAGCAATAGAAACAAATTGACTATTAAAAACAACAAGAAATGGGTCCAAATATATGGAGATGTGTGTTTCCAAGTTGACACTGCAGATCAGAGTAAAATAGTTTTTGATGTTTACACACTACCAAATCTACAAGGATCCCTACCTCACTCTGAACATGAAAATTAATTCTAGGTTAATTACAGACAGTCATGTATTATAAGTTGTTAGTTTTCATTCAATATTCTTGTGTTTTACAATCAAATATTTTTATGTTATTCAATCGCTTATTTCACTATACCTGTATCTCTTGATATCTTCCTTGGTAGAAAATGATTTTTCTTTCATTTTATACTAGTGTCCACATTCCCTTACCTGATCTCCCCCAAAATTTCACCTTAAAGTTTCACTACTTTTTACATAATACATCATATTTCCTACAACTCAAGGAGGTCTTCTATGGAAATTGAAGGATAATTATCAAGGGTGAATTTCAAATCAATGTAAGTTGTCCTTTTGGAGTCTGAAATACATTATTAATTCACCTTCTTGGGTACAAAAGTGCAGGAAAACATTCATTTCTATCATCTGAGATATTTCCTGGAATGAGACTGATGCCTCTAGAGGAGAAATTTCAGAAATAGCAGGAATTACACCTGGCTGCAGTAAGAAACAAGCAGCCAGCCATGGTAGCCTTGCATTTCACTGTGGCTGTATCTCAAAGCCCACTGAAGAATCTAATAGCCACTGAGTGTATGGCTACATCAACACCATCTCCTCCCAGTTTATTATTTTCTCAATCACCCATGACTAGTTCCTTATATTTTCCCCACATAAACAGAGAATGTATGAGTATGAATAGCTTAGTAAATAGCTCATTTGAGAAAGGAAGAAAATATTTCATTTTGCTTAAAATGCATTATTTGGTCCAAAACTTTAGATATTAAAGTACAAATAAATCACACTGATAAAAACCTCACATATATAGCTCAGTTTTAAATTATTTTGTGAATAAAGATTAATTATATGATAATAAAAATTGAAGACGTGTTCTAAAGTACCCCTTGCCTTTCAGAACTTAAAATAGTAGTGTCAGGGAACGTTTAACTTTAGGATTCCTGTATATTGTTTTCTGTTTCTCATGAACCCTCTGTTCCTTATCAGTTCCTGGTAGACAGGAACGAGTGGAGCGGCACGCTGTTCCCAAGACTGAGGTCATGGGATGGAACACATGTATGGATTTCCTTTAGTAATCTTTTACCCTAAGGTAAAACTGTTTAGTCATGACCCTCTTACTCAAGATATGGATTGTCTTCTGGCCTTGTGACGATTGTTATTTCTTGTTATTCCCTTGGTAATGGTTGTTATATATCTGGTTTTTTGTTCTTTGCCTAACTTTATTTTTTACCTAGATCTTCCTTGTACAATATATAAGCTCACACGAACGTGAATAAAGCACCCTTGTTCCACTAGAGACTTGGGTCCCCTGTGACTTTCTTTCCCTCTATGGCTAATTCTTTGGAGCATGGGGGCCTGCCAAGCTCACGTTCCTGCCCAGGCTTTCAAGACCTCCTCAAGAGGATGCCCTGTGCCTTCATGAGTGGTACAAGCCCTATTCTAGGGCTTTATTGGTTTTCCATGTAACCCAGGGAATATTAGTCTCTCTTTCTTTTGCTTTCTTTTCATTGACTCCAATCAACCAGGCCCAGATCTGTAAAAAAGGCTGCAACAAACTAGAGTATTTGTCTCTGATGATTGCTGTTGCTGCTGCTAAGTTGCTTCAGTCGTGTCTGACTCTGTGCCACCCCATAGATGGCAAACTACCAGTCTCCTCGGTCCCAGGGATTCTCCAGGCTCTGATGATTACGTAATACTAATTTACCATGTCAGTAGGTAAACTACTGTATGTATTATTGTTTAGGGTGAGATAATAATGGGATCACAATTTATAGAAGATATTGCTGGATTTGTAAATATCTAAAGATGTGTCTTTGGCAGAACTGAATTTTTCATCCCCTAAGCTCCTGCACCTAAATCAAATCCCTTATGATTATAGAGTGGAAGTGAGAAATAGATTTAAGGAACTAGACTTGATAGATGGAGTGCCTGATGAACTATGGACTGAGGTTCGTGACACTGTACAGGAGACAGGGATCAAGACCATCCCCATGGAAAAGAAATGCAAAAAAGCAAAATGCTGTTTAGGGAGGCCTTACAAATAGCTGTGAAAAGAAGAGAAGTGAAAAGCAAAGGAGAAAAGGAAAGATATAAGCATCTGAATGCAGAGTTCCAAAGAATAGCAAGAAGAGACAAGAAAGCCTTTCTCAGCAATCAGTGCAAAGAAATAAAGGAAAATAATAGAATGGAAAACACTAGATATCTCTTCAAGAAAATTAGAGATACCAAGGGAATATTTCATGCAAAGATAGGCTAGATGAAGGACAAAAATGGTATGGACCTAACAGAAGTAGAAGATATTAAGAAGAGGTGGTAAGAATAAACAGAAGAACTGTACAAAAAAGATATTCACGACCAAGATAATCACGATGGTATGATCACTCATCTAGAACCAGACATCCTGGGATGTGAAGTCAAGTGGGCCTTAGAAAGCATCACTAAGAACAATGCTAGTGGAGGTGATGGAAATCCAGTGGAGCTGTTTCAAATACTAGAAGATGATGCTGTGAAAGTGCTGCACTCAATCTGCCAGCAAATTTGGAAAACTCAGCAGTGGCCACAGGACTGGAAAAGGTCAGTTTTTATTCCAATCCCAAAGAAAGGAAATGCCAAAGAATGCTCAAACTACCACACAAATGCACTCATCTCGCACACTAGTAAAGTATTGCTAAAAATTCTGCAAGCCAGGCTTCAGCAATATGTGAACCATGAACTTCCAGATGTTCAAGCTGGTTTTAGAAAAGGCAGAGGAACCAGAGATCAAATTTCCAACATGTGCTGGGTCATGGAACAAGCAAGAGTTCCAGAAAAAACATCTATTTCTGCTTTATTGACTATGCCAAAGCCTTTGACTGTGTGGATCACAGTAAACTGTGGAAAATTCTGAAAGAGATAGGAATCCCAGACCACCTGACCTGTCTCTTGAGAAACCTGTATGCAAGTCAGGAAGCAACAGCTAGAACTGGACATGGAACAACAGACTGGTTCCAAATAGGAAAAGGAGTACATCAAGGCTGTATACTGTTACCTGCTTATTTAACTTATATGCAGAGTACATCACGAGAAACGCTGGACTGGAAGAAGCATAAGCTGGAATCAAGATTGCCGGGAGAAATATCAATAACCTCAGATATGCAGATGACACCACCCTTATGGCAGAAAGTGAAGAGAAACTAAAAAGCCTCTTGATGAAAGTGAAAGAGGAGAGTGAAAAAGTTGGCTTAAAGCTCAACATTAAGAAAATGAAGATCATGGCATCTGGTCCCATCACTTCATGGGAAATAGATGGGGAAACAGTGGAAACAGTGGCAGGCTATCTTTTTGTGCTCCAAAATCACTTCAGATGGTGACTGTAGCCATGAAATTAAAAGACGCTTACTCCTTGGAAAAAAAGTTATGACCAACCTAGACAGCATATTGAGGAGCAGAGACATTACTTTGCCAACAAAGATCCATCTAGTCAAGGTTATGGTTTTTCCATTGGTTACGTGTGGATGTGAGAGTTGGACTGTGAAGAAAGTGGAGCACCGAAGAATTGATGCTTTTGAACTGTGGTGTTGGAGAAGACTCTTGAGAGTCCCTTGGACTGCAAGGAGATCCAACCAGTCCATTCTGAAGGAGATCAGCCCTGGGTGTTCTTTGGAAGGAATGATGCTAAAGCTGAAACTTGTGAAGAAAGTGGAGCACCGAAGAATTGATGCTTTTGAACTGTGGTGTTGGAGAAGACTCTTGAGAGTCCCTTGGACTGCAAGGAGATCCAACCAGTCCATTCTGAAGGAGATCAGCCCTGGGTGTTCTTTGGAAGGGATGATGCTAAAGCTGAAACTCCAGTACTTTGGCCACCTCATGCGAAGAGTTGACTCATTGGAAAAGACTCTGATGCTGGGAGGGATTGGGGGCAGGAGGAAAATGGGATGACTGAGGATGAGATGGCTGGATGGCATCACGGACTCGATGGACATGAGTTTGAGTGAACTCCGGGAGATGGTGATGGACAGGGAGGCCTGGCATGCTGCGATTCATGGGGTCACAAAGAGTTGGACATGACTGAGCGACTGAACTGAACTGAACTGAACTGAAGTTCCTACACAGATACTAAAGCTTAACTATAATTCTTTTATGAATATTTGACAATGTTTGATTACTGGACATTCAAGAAGTAACAATTGGTTTGAGGCTCAGTTTTTTGAAATTCAGTTTGAAACCCATATATTTTTCTAACACTATTCTGATAAAATAAAATTCTAATTTTTCCAACATTCCATTTATTCTTCTATTCCAATTATTATTCCAACTATTACTCTATTATCACAGAAAATTAAAGCAATACTGTTTATTTACTCTATTTCAATTCACATTTCAAATGAAACATACTATCTTTTTCATCCAATGTTTAAAAGTTGAAATCTTCAAATAGTAAAGATCACATCCATTGACCACTAGGCCAGTGTTAACTAAATAGGCTTGTTTTTTTTCTAATCATGTTTGGGTATGTTGAATATGTTTGTGTAGGTGAATTATTTATTAATTTTGATGGAAAGCAATCTCCACTGGTTTTACAGTTGCATTTTCTCTAAAAGTTAAATAAATACCATTGCATCAGAAGGATAGGGTATCAGAATGAAACTATGAAGAAGTGTTTTCCTCTGATATATAAACTTATAAGTGAACTAAAAGTGAAGCAATGATAAAATATCACTACCAAAACAAATGAAAGGAAATAATCATACACAATCAACCCTTCAAGAAAACAGATTTAAACTGCAGGAGTTTACTTAAAGTTGTCTTTCCTGGCCCCCTCCAGCAATAGTAAATACAACAGTACTACACATTTTACAATTGGCTATATCAATATGGAACTGGGGATGTGGAGAACTGTGTATATGAAAGGCCTACTGAAACTTATACTTGAATTTTCAACTGAATGGAGGCCTGGTACCTCTAATCCCAAGCTGCTCTAGGTTCACATATAACTTCCTTTAAAACTTCAAACAAATGAACAGTTAGTGGGGAAGGGCAGATTAGAAAAGCATTATGACCCACCACTGTTTACCCCCAGAAGATGGATAGGCACATCAGCAAGATCCTGAGAATGCTGGTATTGTCCCCAGATTTGTGACAATAAGATAAGTTGATTATCACTTTAAGATTGAAGAGCTTCTACAGAGAAACCAGTGAATTAAAAAAAAAAAAAAAATTGAGGAACAATACATATGACTTTAAATTATATATGTAAAAGATCTGTGATCATTCAAGTTTTTTTTTTATTTTTTTAAAGCTAGATTTCTGGCTGTCATATTATCAATTTATTTCAAGAACATTTGTTCAAGTTTCATTAAAAGAACAAAGACTATGCTTCCTCATAAATCACATTGCCTTATTATTGTCTGGTTTCTTCATTTAATGTTTCAGCTCAATTCAACAACAAACACAAAGCAAAAAAATTTTTAAAAAGAAAACCTCTCTCAGTTTTCAGTTGTCAAATATTAACTAGAAAAGAAAGCAAACCAATATCAGAATGCCAAGAAAAACCACCACATGTGAATAAATGAATAAAAATAACATTGTGTGTTTTTTTAAAAGTCAGATAGAAGGAAACAAAGAAGGAAATATTTTCAGAGGGGCCTTAATTCTTAAAAATCTAAATAAAGCAGGAATACAGTGAAACAAAACCATAAAGGTGAATACACAAAATAATCACATGAAAGCAAAACTAAAGACTGAAAGAAATGTTTTTAAATCAAATAACATATTTCATTAACAAATTTAAAATCACAGTGAGGAATAAAACCACTGCTGAATTAAAAAAAAAAAAAGACTTATTGGAAAGGATACAGTAAAAGCAAAAAGAATTTCAAGGACTTGGAGGCAACTCATTTAAGCAAACAGAGAAATCAAATCAATCCATCATCAATCAGAAAACTACAAGAAACACATGTTTTAATTATTGATGCTGCTGCTAAGTCACTTCAGTTGTGTCCAACTCTGTTCAACCCCATAGACAGCAGCCCATCAGGCTACTCTGTCCCTGGATTATCCAGGCAAGAACACCAGTGCATGAGAGTGAAAAGTGAAAGTGAAGTCGCCCAGTTGTGTCCAACTCTTAGCGACCCCATGGACTGCAGCCTCCCAGCCTCCTCCTTCCTTGGGATTTGCCAGACAAGAGTACTGGAGTGGGTGCCATTGCCTTATCCATTAATTATTGATAAGTTTTCTTAAATTAAGGAAAATTGTTCCATTTAAAAAATCTTGAAACAAACATCTTGAAAAAACATCTTGAAACAAAAAAGTTTAGAACTAAACTGTATTAAAGTATTGAAATACTCTTCAGCTTTGCTTTTTCCAGGTATTTAATTATCATTATAAAGTTATTTTAAAATAAACAAATGCACTTAAATTTAAAATAGCACCTATACAAGCAGTTAATTTATTATGAGTATTTAAAAACTCTAAATGTTTACAACCTTAATGACAAATTCATAAAGGAAGAAACAAAACCTGATAGAACTGTACAGAGAAACAGATTAATTCTGCAAAAATAATTTGAGATTTTATTACTTACTTTTAACCATGCTGCTGCTGCTAAGTCTCATCAGTTGTGTCTGACTCTGTGCAGCCCCATAGGAAGCAGCCCACCAGGCTCCTCTGTCCCTGGGATTCTCCAGGCAAGAACACTGAAGTGGGTTGCCATTTCCTTCTCCAATGCATGAAAGTGAAAAGTGAAAGTGAAGTTGCTCAGTCATGTCCGAATCTTAGCGACCCCATGGACTGTAGCCTACCAGGCTCCTCCGTCCATGGGATTTCCCAGGCAAGGGTGCTGGAGTGGGATGCCATTGCCTTCTCCGACTTTTAACCATAGATATATTAGAAATCAACAAGGATATAGAAAACACAACTACAAATATCAACCAGCTGAAACTAATTAACACTTTTCTAGAATGTGCAACAAACAACTGTTGACTACAGATTTCTTTCAAGTATATACAGAGCATTTTCCAAGATAGACTATATTCTGGGTCATAAAACAAGTCTCATAAATAGAACATTGCTCAAGTCATGCAATTAAACTAAAAATCAGAACAAGAAAGAAATATCTGTGCTCAAATAATAATTTAAAAGGCAAATGAGAGTATTTTGTATGAACAAAAATGTTAACAAATATATTGATATTTATGGAGTGCCACTAAAGCAATAATTGTGGGAGGAGGGGTTTGTAGCAATAAAGAACCATATAAAAAAAGAGGAAAATTTGGAAACAAATAACCAGAGCTACTATATAATAAAATGTAGGGGAAGGGAAATCAAGCACTCCATTTTCTTTTTTTTTTTAACAAATATGATTTTTTTTTAGGCCCAATCACAGACAATTACAAAAGTTGTACCTGAAAATCCTCAGGTCCCAGGGAAAATCTGCTCACTCCACAGCAGTCATGGTGCTCACACAAACAGTGGGTTACAGCTTCTGAAGAGAGTTGTGTTCAAAGACTCAGGCCCCAAGGACTGTACTCTCATATATAGATGAATTCCTAGCTCAGGTGTCTCCATTTAGAGGCCTCTTCATCTGGAGTTTTCTGCAGAGGTCTTCCTCCCGAAGCTCTGAGGGAGACCTCTTTATGGGGGAAGAAGAGGGAAACTTGGATGACAATTTTCCAAACTGTAACTTGGTTCTTATAACTTTTCCACTCCAAAGTAACTTCTCCCTTCCCTTCCCTCATGCCTAATCCCATAAAACTGCAGCAGGTATTTAAATTTGGGGGTACTCAGCAGTGAGATGAATCCAATCCTGGCATTGGGGTGAAAATGGAGGAAGAAGGAACAGGTGTGGAGTAGGACTTTGTGGTTGAAAAGAAAATGAAAGTTGCTGGATCATGTCCAACTCTTTGCAATATGGACTATACAGGCTATGGAATTCTCTAAGCCAGAATACTGGAGTGGGTAGCCTTTCCCTTCTCCAGAGCATCTTTCCAACCCTGGGATCGAACCCAGGTCTCCCACATTGTAGGCAAATTCTTTACCAGCTGAGCCACAAGAAGCCCAAGAACACTGGAGTGGGTAGCCTACCCCTTCTCCATGAGATCTTCCTGATTTAGGAAGAACCAGGGTCTTCTGCATTACAGGCAGATTCTTTAGCAACTGAGCTACTACTAGGAAAGTCCAGCCTCTCCCTTATACTCCAGAAGTAAGTGAATACATGCCTGACTATAACTTGCATTTTGACTCTTTTTAATTAGCTGACCTACCACCTTCCAGCTCAGTGTTCTTAGTTGCTCATTCGTGTGGAAATCTTTGCATGGCTTTGGAAGGTAGCCTGTCAGGCTCCTCAGTTCATAGGATTTTTTTAGGCAAGGATATTGGAGTAGATTACCATTTCCTCCTCCAGGGGATCTTCCCCACCAAAGGATGAAACCAGTGTCTTCTTAGTCTTCTGGATCACAGGTGGTTTCTTTCCCCACAGAACCATCAGGGAAGCCCTCCAGCTCAGCAACTCCTAGGAAAAATACCATATTAAATCCAAGTAAGTAAGAAAATAATGAAAATCAAAGTGGAAATCTAAATAATAGAAAAACAAGTGTAACCAAAAGCTTCTTTGAAAAGACCACTAAAGTTGATAAACCTCTAACTAGACTGATGAGAGGAAAGAATAAAAAAAGAAAAAGAGGAGAGACAGCAAAAATGACCTAGGTCTGAAATCAGAGGGGTGCTTTCATTATAGATTATATAAACAAAAAAGAATAACAAAAGGAATATTATAAACAGCTTTTGCCAATAAATTTGACAGCTCATATGACAGGTATAAACTCCTTGAAACACACAAGCTAGAGAAGCAACATCAAGAAGAAATGCATAAGATGACAGTATATTTATGAAATATATTAAACTTGCAGTTAAAATCATTCATACAAGGAAACCTCCAGACCCAGATGTTTGCACTAGTGCAAATAGTAAATTTTATAAAGCATCAAATGTAGATATGACACCAATTCTATATAAACTCCTCCAGAAAATTAAAAGGTAAAATATTTCCTATCTCACCCTATGAGGTAATTATCCTCCCATTAAAACTAGATCACGAGAACAGAAAGCAAAAAATTTAAAAAGTCACAAAATAGAAGCCTTTGTGAAAATAGACACAGAAGGATATTTACTAAATTGACTTCAACAACATAAAAATGATAATTCAGTTTCAGTTCAGTCGCTCAATCGTGTCCGACTCTTTGCGACCCCATGAATCGCAGCACGCCAGGCCTCCCTGTTCATTACCATCTCTCGGAGTTCACTCAGACTCACGTCCATCGAGTCCGTGATGCCATCCAGCCGTCTCATCCTCAGTCGTCCCCTTCTCCTCCTGCCCCCAATCCCTCCCAGCATGCATCAAGTGAAATCAAGGAATGCAAGAAGAAGAAAAGTCATTCAGTCTTGTCCTACTCTTTTTGACCCCATGGACTACAGTTCATGGAATTCTCCAGGCAAGAATACTAGAGTGGGTTGCCATTTCTTTCACCAGGGGATCTTCCCTATGCAGGGATCGAACCTGGGTCTCACGCACTGTGGGCAGACTCTTTACCGTCTGAGCCACCAGGGAAGCCTGCAAGGGAAGGGATGCAAGGTTGATTACAAAATCAATCCATGTAATTTATCACATTAATAACAGATTAAAAAGTGATCATTTAAAAACTGAAACAAAGCAGTTGGGAAAATTCAGTGTCTATTCCTTATAAAATGTTTTAGCAATTAGGAATAGAAGGAATTTTTCCAACATGACAGACCATTTACCATGGCTCAATGGCTAACAAAATGTTAATGGTGATAGAGTCAGGGTTTATTGAAAGACATCAGGGAGAAAAGTTGACCACAGTTGACCCAATGAATGAACACAGTTATAGTCTCTGTATAAACTTTTAAGATTCTGGTGGGCATGGACAGAGTCTGCTTGCTTTGCATGCACCCGAGATAAGCCTCATATGTAAGTTTCCTTACTGATTCAACCTGACACTTACCAATCTGGAGTGGACTGCCTCTTTCTTTACTCTTTCCTTTCTTCTATATACAAGAATTCATTTCAGATTACACAGGGAACTCTAGAAAAATTTGAACCAAGTGTTACTGGTAAGATCAGGAATAAGACAATGATGGTCACTCTCACACTTTTCTTCCTTTTATTGGAGATTCTAGCTGCAGTGGCATGGGAGGTGGGGAGCAGGAGGAAGGAAAAAGACAACCTGATTACAAAAGGAAGAGGTAAATTTTCTTTAAACAGACACAAAACAAGAAAGAACAATGTTGTGCTTGGTCGTGTCAGACTCTCTGTGACCCCATGGACTGTAGCCTCCTACTTTTTGTCCATAGGAATTCTCCATGCAAGAATACTGGAGTGAGTTGCCATGCCCTCTTCCAGAGGACTTTCCCAACCCAGGGATCAAATCCATGTCTATCAGGGACCTAACCCGCTGTAGACAAGGATTCTGTCTCTTTCACTGCAGGCAGATTCTTACCCACTGAGCTACCTGGGAGGCCCCATAAAGGGCACCTCAGCTCAGTTCAGTTCATTCGTTCAGTCGTGTCCGACTCTTTGTGACCCCATGAATCGCAGCACGCCCAGGCCTCCCTGTCCATCACCAACTCTCGGAGTTCACCAAAACTCAGGTCCATCGAGTCAGTAATGCCATCCAGCCATCTCATCGTCCCCTTCTCTTCCTGCACCCAATCCCTCCCAGAATCAGAGTTTTTTCCAGTGAGTCAACTCTTCGCATGAGGTGGCCAAAGTACTGGAGTTTCAGCTTTAGCATCATTCCTTCCAAAGAAATCCCAGGGCTGATCTCCTTCAGAGTGGACTGGTTGGATCTCCTTGCAGTCTGAGGGACTGTCAAGAGTCTTCTCCAACACCACTGTTTAAAAGCATCAATTCTTCAGCACTCAACCTTCTTCACAGTCCAACTCTCACATCCATACATGACCATTGGAATAACCATAGCCTTGACTAGACGGACCTTTGTTGGCAAAGTAATCTCTCTGCTTTTCAATATGCTGTCTAGGTTGGTCATAACTTTTCTTCCAAGGAGTAATTGTCTTTTAATTTCATGGCTGCAGTCACCATCTGCAGTGATTTTGGAGCCCCCAAAAATAAAGTCTGACACTGTTTCCACTGTTTCCCCATCTATTTCCCATGAAGTGATGGGACCAGATGCCATGATCTTCATTTTCTGAATGTTGAGATTTAAGCAAACTTTTTCAATCTCCTCTTTCACTTTCATCAAGAAGCTTTTTAGTTCCTCTTCACTTTCTGCCATAAGGGTGGTGTCATCTGCATATCTGAGGTTATTGATATTTCTTCTGGCAATTTTTATTCCAGAAGGTCAGGAACAGCAGCAGTAAGGAGATACCCCTCATCCAAGGTAAGGAGCAGCAGCTGTGTTTTGCTGGAGCAGCCATGAAGAGATACCCCATGCCCAAGGTAAGAGAAACCCAAGTAACATGGTAGGTGTTGCAAGAGGGCATCAGAGGGCAGACACACTGAAACCATACTCACAGATATCTAGTCAATCTCATCACACTAGGACCACAGCTTTGTCTAACTCAATGAAACCAAGCCTTACCTGCAGGGCAACCCAAGACGGGTGGGTCATGGTGGAGAGGTCTGAAAGAATGTGGTCCACTGGAGAAGGGAATGGCAAGCCACTTCAGTATTCTTGCCTTGAGAACCCCATGAACAGTATGAAAAGGCAAAATGATAGGAAACCAAAAGAGGAAATCCCCAGGTCAGTAGGTGCCCAATATGCTACTGGAGATCAGTGGAGAAATAACTCCAGAAAGAATGAAGGGATGGAGCCAAAGCAAAAACAATACCAAGCTGTGGATGTGACTGGTGATAGAAGCAAGATCCGATGCTGTAAAGAGCAATATTGCATAGGAACCTGGAATGTGAGGTCCATGAATCAAGGCAAATTGGAAGTGGTCAAACAAGAGATGGCAAGGGTGAACATCGACATTCTAGGAATCAGCGAACTAAAATGGACTGGAATGGGTGAATTTAACTCAGATGATCATTATATCTACTACTGTGGGCAGAAATCCCTCAGAAAAAATGGGGTAGTCATCATGGTCAACAAAAGAGTCCAAAATGCAGTACTTAGATGCAATCTCAAAAATGACAGAATGATTTCTGTTCGTCTCCATGGCAAGCAATTCAATATCACAGTTATACAAATCTATGACCCAACCAGTAATGCTGAAGAAGCTGAAGTTGAATGGTTTTATGAAGACCTACAAGACCTTTTAGAACTAACACCCCAAAAAGATGTCCTTTTCATTATAAGGGACTGGAATGCTAAAGTAGGAAGTCAAGAAACACCTGGAGTAACAGGCAAATTTGGCCTTGGAATGCAGAATGAAGCAGGGCAAAGACTAATAGAGTTTTGCCAAGAAAATGCACTGGTCATAGCAAACACCCTCTTCCAACAACACAAGAGAAGACTCTACACATGGAAATCACCAGATGGTTAACATCAAAATCAGATTGATTATATTATTTGCAGCCAAAGATGGAGAAGCTCTATACAGTCAACAAAAACAAGACCAGGAGCTGACTGTGGCTCAGATCATGAACTCCTTATTACCAAATTCAGACTCAAATTGAAGAAAGTAGGGAAAGCCACTAGACCATTCAGGTATGACTGAAATCAACTTGCTTATGATTATACAGTGGAAGTGAGAAATAGATTTAAAGGCCTAGATCTGATAGATAGAGTGCTTGATGAACTATGGAATGAGGTTCATGGCATTGTACAGGAGACAGGGATCAAGACCATCCCCATGGAAAAGAAATGCAAAAAAGCAAAATGGCTGTCTGGGGAGGCCTTACAAATAGCTGTGAAAAGAAGAGAGGCGAAAAGCAAAGGAGAAAAGGAAAGATATAAGCACCTGAATGCAGAGTTCCAAAGAATAGCAAGAAGAGATAAGAAAGCCTTCTTCAGTGATCAATGCAAAGAAATAGAGGAAAACAACAGAATGGGAAAGACTAGAGATCTCTTCAAGAAAATTAGAGATACCAAGGGAACATTTCATGCAAGGATGGGCTCGATAAAGGACAGAAATGGTATGGACCTAACAGAAGCAGAAGATATTAAGAAGAGGTGGCAAGAATACACGGAAGAACTGTACAAAAAAGATCTTCACGACCCAGATAATCATGATGATGTGATCACTAATCTAGAGCCAGACATCTTGGAATGTGAAGTCAAGTGGGCCTTAGAAAGCATCACTATGAACAAAGCTAGTGGAGGTGATGGAATTCCAGTGGAGCTGTTTCAAATCCTGAAAGATGATGCTGTGAAAGTGCTGCACTCAATCTGCCAGCAAATTTGGAAAACTCAGCAGTGGCCACAGGACTGGAAAAGGTCAGTTTTCATTCCAATTCCAAAGAAAGGCAATGCCAAAGAATGCTCCAACTACCGCACAATTGCACTCATCTCACACGCTAGTCAAGTAATGCTCAAAATTCTGCAAACCAGGCTTCAGCGATACATGAACCGTGAACTCCCTGATGTTTAAGCTGGTTTTCAAAAAGGCAGAGGAACCAGAGATCAAATTGCCAATATCTGCTGGATCATGGAAAAAGCAAGAGAGTTCCAGAAAAACACTTATTTCAGCTTTATTGACTATGCCAAAGCCTTTGACTGTGTGGATCACAATAAACTGTGGACAATTCTGAAAGAGATGGGAATACCAGACCACCTAACCTGCCTCTTGAGAAATCTGTATGCAGGCCAGGAAGCAACAGTTAGGACTGGACATGGGACAACAGACTGGTTCCAAAGAGGAAAAGGAGTACGTCAAAGCTGTATATTGTCACCCTGCTTATTTAACTTATATGCAGAGTAAATCATGAGAAACGCGGGACTGGAAGAAACAAACTGGAATCAAGATTGCCGGGGAAATATCAGTAACCTCAGATAACACCACGCTTATAGCAGAAAGTGAAGAGGAACTAAAAAACCTCTTGATGAAAGTGAAAGAGCAAAGCAAAAATGTTGGCTTAAAGCTCAACATTCAGAAAACGAAGGTCATGGCATCTGGTCCCATCACTTCATGGGAAATAGATGGGAAAACAGTGGAAACAGTGCCAGACTTTATTTTGGGGGGCTCAAAAATCACTGCAGATGGTGACTGCAGCCATGAAATTAAAATACACTTACTCCTTGGAAGAAAAGTTATGACCAACGTTTTATATTCAAAAGTAGAGACATTACTTTGCCGACTAAGCTCCGTCTAGTTAAGACTACGGTTTTTCCTGTGGTCATGTATGGATGTGAGAGTTGGACTGTGAAGAAGGCTGAGTGCTGAAGAATTGATGCTTTTGAACTGTGGTGTTGGAGAAGACTCTTGAGAGTCCTTTGGACTGCAAGGAGATCCAACCAGTCCATTCTGAAGGAGATCAGCCCTGGGATTTCTTTGGAAGGAATGATGCTAAAGCTGACACTCCAGTACTTTGGCCACCTCATGCGAAGAGTTGACTCATTGGAAAAGACTCTGATGCTGGGAAGGATTGGAGGCAGGAAGAGAAGGGGACGACCGAGGATGAGATGGCTGGATGGCATCACGGACTCGATGATTGTGAGTCTGAGTGAACTCCGGGAGATGGTGATGGACAGGGAGGCCTGGCATGCTGTGATTCATGGGATTGCAAAGAGTCGGACACGACTGAGTGACTGAACTGAACTGAACTGTGGTTCTTCCAGCCCAGCGTTTCTCATGATGTACTCTACATATAAGTTAAATAATCAGGGTGACAATATACAGCTTTGACGTATTCCATTTCCTATTTAGAACCAGTCTGTTGTTCCATATCCAGTTCGAACTGTTGCTTCCTGACCTGTGTATAGGTTTCTCAAGGGGCACGTCTGGTGGTCTGGTATTCCCATCTCTTTCAGAATTTTGGTGCAGTTTTTTTTGCACTTACATGGCATCAACTATCTCTTGATGATTATAAACCAAATTTACAGGAAAATATTTATATTAACTTTCAATCTGAGGTTGAAAGAAATATAACTATTGATATGTTTCAGTTCAAAAAATGTTTAGTATCTACCAAGCATGTGTGAGATAAGAAACTTGTTCTAGTTTTTCATATATTTTAAATATTTATATTCTTAATTTTCTAACTTCTAAAAATACTACTATATAACAATATTACAAAAAAATAGTTTCAAATATCCAATGACCTGTATGTTTCTACAGCAATACTCTCTCTGTATAGGTTTTATTGTAAAGCAGGTTCAGTTTTGAAGTCTATCTGAACTGCGCAGAATCCTATGGGGCATTGCCAGGACAGTCCCTCCCCATCTACTATAGTTTCTCTCTGAAGTACCCTGATAATAGTATGGAATGCATGTTTCCTGAGTTGCTCAGATGCTAAAAGCCACCACCAAATGGCAGAAGGGCTTCCCTCATATCTCAGTTGGTAAAGAATTCACCTGCAATGGAGGAAACCCTGGTTTGATTCCTGGGTCAGGAAGATCTGCTGGAGAAGGGATCGGCTACTCACTCCAGTATTCTTGGACTTCCTTTGTAGCTCAGCTGGCAAAGAATCTGCCTGCAATGTGGGAGACCTGGGTTCGATCCCTGGGTTGGGAAGATCCCCTTGAGAAGGGAAAGACTACCCTCACTCCAGTATCCTGGCCTGGAGAATTCCATGGACTGTGTAGTCCATGGGGTCGCAAAGTGTCGGACAGGACTGAACAATTTTCACTTTCAAATGGAAGGAATTAACTGATTATAATGAGCACAGAGCCCAACCTACTGGAGCTTAAGGATTGATAATATGACACCACCCATTTACTTCAACATCAACCAATCAGATAACTGAGCACACAGATCACAGACCCTATGACCCTCCTCTCTTTCCTCCCTTCGTCTTTGTATATGCTTCCCTGAACACTTTGGGGCATTTGGAGTTTTTTGGGCATAAGCTACCTATCTCCATTCTACAATAAACCTTTCTCTGCTCCAAACTCCAACATTTCAGTAGCATTTGACCTCAATGTGAGTCAAGCACAGGAACTTACATTTAATAGCAAGTCAAAGAGGATTATATGTAATACAATGAAAAATGTTTTACAGTAGTAGATAACCCTTATATATATTTTCAAACTTCATGGTCTCAGGATGTGATTTATGTATCATTCTTCAAGGGGTGGGGGTGGGGGGTGGAGAGAGAAAATCTTAAACTCTCTTCACTTAACATTCATTATTTGGATAAACAGCTTTCTTTAAATTAAATCAAGATATTAACCCAGATATTTATAGTACTAAATGAACCCTGTAGTAAGCAATGCACAGAACTAACTTGGGAATATAATTACTATATGACTGAATATCATAAAAGAAGTCATTTTTAAAATTCAGCTTAGAAACAAGATTAAGTTTTCCACATTGATTGCTTTATAGACAGAGCTTCCCAGGTGGCTCAGTAGGTAAAGAATCTTGCTGCAATGTATGAGATGCAGGAGATGCAGATTTGATTTCTGGGTTATAAAGATCCCTAGAGGAGAGCATAGCAACCCACTCCAGTACTCTTGCCTAGAGGATGCCATGGACAGAGGCGCCTGGAGGGCCATAGTCTATCAGGTCTCAAAGAGCCAGGCCTGACTGAAGTGAATGGGCTTGCATGCATTATAAGAGTATCCAAAATAATGCCTAGAAATGCATACAAAATAATTCATGAAATAAACTGATACACAAACAGCAATATTTTGATATTAATAATTATGTTGAAAGATGATTTTTATGTATGTATTTTCATACTGATGTTATCTGGTTCTGCTGCTTGGTAACACTCCATCACAACACCAGCTTTTTGTTCCAATAATCATCACCTAATTGCATTTACCAATTTTAATATTTCATCTTTCAAGATGAATTGTTATCTCTGAGCATCTAAGGTTTCTATTTCTGGAGAGTAAAGCAAAATACAGTAACCCTCTTTTGTGTCTTAAAAGTCCATTGTATTTCTTTTTCTGATTACAAAATTTATATAAGTGAAAATGTTGCCTCATATATAACACTAATTAAGCATGGACACTTCAAAATAATTCTAGTTTTAAGTATTTGGAAAAAGATGCTGTCACCTAGTCCATACACATTTAGCTCAGTCCTGGGAGTTTGTTTCAGATATTTTCTACACACACAAATGGACTCATCTCTCTTTTGGCCTAAATGCATCTTTGGCCACAGGCAATTTATATGGTCCATATGCTCGGTGGACTGAAAGTGCCAGAGAGGAAATGACCGAAGAGAGATCTACATTATAAGGTGAATATGTACCAAGGTGAGCTTCTCTGGTGGCTCACTTCATAATGAATCCACCTGCAATGCAGGAGACCTGGTTTCAGTCTCTAAGTGGAGAAGATCCCCTGAAAAAGGAAAAGGCAACCCACTTCAGTATTTTTGCCTGGAAAAATCCCATAAATTGAGGAGCCTGGTGGGCTACAGTTCATGGAGTCGTAAAGAATTGGGCATGACTTAGCAACTAAAAAACAACATATACCTCAGCAACCTCTGCCCAGCAACCATAATTTTAAGATATATTTTCTCAGTTTTCAGCCAATTCTCACAAATTAAGCCCTATTAAAAGGACTGATGCTGAAGTTCCAATACTTTGGCCACCTTACGTGAACAGCCGACTCATTGGAAAAAACCCTGATGTTGCAAAAGATTGAAGGTAGGAGGAGAATGGGACAGAAGACCAGATGGTTGGTTGGCTTCACCAACTCAAAAGACATGTGTGTGAGCAAACTCTGGGAGATGGTTAAGGACAGGGAAACCTGGTGTGCTGCAGTCCATGGGGGTCACAAAGATTTGGAAACTACTGAGCGACTGAACAACAACAAATCCCCTTGAAGGGATGTACTCACATGTGTATAACATCCTTTCCTCCTTGTCCATCTCATTTCTATACTTCCTTATGAGACACAGGTTTACTGGGAGTTCCTGGTAAATATACTACTTGTCTGTTCAGGGAAATCTAAACTAAGTCTGCACTGTGTAAAACAATGGATGTTCAAGAATGTTAAAAGTGTCATAAATTCATGATACAATTATAGCTGAATCTGATTGTTTTAAAATGCAAACTACACATTGGTTCCTGGTAAATATACTACTTGTCTGTCTTCAGGGAAATCTAAACTAAGTCTGCACTGTGTAAAACAATGGATGTTCAAGAATGTTAAGTGTCATAAATTCATGATACAATTATAGCTGAATCTGATTGTTTTAAAATGCAAGCTACACATTTTTGAAGCATTCTGTGACCATTCCCTAATTCATCTATTCAGATAAATTTAGATATACTACAGTACACTAAGGGATTTTTTATAAAAATTAAAAAAAAAATAGATTGTGAAAAAAAAAAAAAAAGAAAAAATTAAATGGGCTTGAAGAATAAATCATAAACCACACATGATGGCAATATTTCATGATTCACTTTAAACTCTCTTGATCCAATCTTATTTGTTATCAAATTAGAGTAGATACTTTTAGAGAGAATTTTTTGGAGCAGTGTGTCTTAAAAAAGATTTAGAAAATTAAAATTTCATTTTACTTTATAAAGGTAAGATCAATTTTAGCATGGATTTCAGTGTATGTTTGGCCTTTAAAGATAACAGGAAAAGTTCTTTTCCACTGGACTTTCCAGCCACAAGATTATAAAAGGTTAGTTTTCTTTCCAATCCCAAAGAAAGGCAAGTCTAAAGAATGTTCAAGCTACCACACAATTGCACTCATCTCACACACTAGCAAAGTAATGCTCAAAATTTTCCAAGCCAGGCATCAACAGTACATGAACAGTGAACTTCCAGATATTCAGGCTGGATTTAGAAAAGGCACAGGAAGCAGAGGTAAAATTGCCAACATCCATTGGATCATAGAAAAAGCAAGAGAGTTCCAGAAAAACACCTAATTCTACGTTATTTACTATGTCAAGGCCTTTGATTGTGTGGATCATAGCAAACTGTGGAAAATTCTTTAAGAGTTAGGAATAATGGACCACCTTACTTGCATCCTAAGAAATCTGTAGTCAGGTCAAGAAGTAACAGTTAGAATTAGACATGGAACAACAGACTGGTTCAAAATTGGGAAAGAAGTACATCAATCCTGTATATTGTCACCCAGTTAATTTAATTTCTATCCAGAGTACATCATGCAGAATGAAGGGCTGGATGAAGCACAAGCTGAAATCAAGATTGCTCTGGCTAATAGGTAGATTTTTAACACTGTGCCACCTGGGAAACCCCTCTATTACTAATGAGTTGACTGGTAGCAGCTTACTACTATAGGTTTCCAAGTAGACTTGCACTAATAATTTGTTTTGGAGATAAGAAAGCCTTTGAACCAACTGAAGTATTAAATAAGGAATTTTATATCTGAGAGAAACAAAGAAAAAAGATACTTAAAAACCGATTCCTCAGTCCTCACACTTAGACACAAAAAAGGAATGCCACATAACTCCATGCAAAACCAAAGTACCAGAAATGTCTTACAGAAGATAGTACCCAACCTATGAAGTTTATAACATCTGATGAATAAACACAGACCCACCACACTGGGAGCCAGAGGTATCATAGTTTCATGAAACCTATGTGAAAATATGATTAGCTAATGGCACTCAACATATCGTATTTATTTTGTAAATATATCCTTATATTTTGTATGTAGTTTTCCTGTTCTTGTTTTTATAATTTTTAATTATCATTGAACTTTTGTTTGGTTAATGTGGTTTTCTGGAATGACTGGGCAGCAATTTCCTTTTGCTATTATTAGCTATTTAATAAATCAAAACTTTCATGAGAAGAAATTACTGTAATAGATATTTAAGAGCCACCCTAAATTACTTCAACATTTTTGATGTTTTCCATTAAATCTAGCCATGACCTTCAAATCATAAAGCAAACTCCCCTGAAGTTTGTAAAATTTGAAATTAAACTCATAAAACCCAGCATATTTAGACATTTGTTGAGTTCTAAAAACTAAGTGTCCTTTCGAAGTGTAAAGTCTCACAGTGTTTGAAGTTTCAGACATTTTTGTAGTCCTTTTAAACATATTGTCGGCCGTTTAAAAGGTTATGCTTTGCCCTCAGTCCAAGCACATAGAATTCTGATTGATGTCAATGGGAGCCTAGTGAGAAGTTTGTGGACACTGAGGTTTGAAACTTTATGGGTTTTTCAGAATATCTTTGAAGTCTAGTTTCTGTGGAAAAATCAAAAGTTTAAAGAGTAGCTCTTCAGGGCTTATGCTTATCCACAGAGAATATGTTTAAATTGCCTGTTTTAAATGCAGAGCTAGGCTGGAATTCCATAAGTGTAATATGCTTATGGAGTGGCTGATTACAAGGATCATTTCTATTGAGTTCAATTTCTAGACTTGGAGATAACAGTGGCAAGCTTTTTCCTGGTAATATGCTTTTTATACAGTGACCATGAGTTTGTTTATGCTGTACTAGGGAAAGTTGGGATCCCAGGGGGGCTCAGATGGTAAAGAAATTCACCTGCAATGCAGGAAATTCAGGTTCGATATCTGGATGAGAAAGATCCCTGAGAGAAGGAAATGGGAACTCACTCCAGTATTCTTGCCTGGAGAATTCGATGGACAGAGGAGCCGAGCAGGCTATAGTCCATTGTATCGCAAAGAGTTAGACATGACTGAAACGACTTAGCATGCAATATCTATTCTTGCTGCTGCTGCTGCTAAGTCGCTTCAGTCGTGTTCGACTCTGTGCGACCCCATAGACGGCAGCCTACCAGGCTTCTCCAACCCTGGGATTCTCCAGGCAAGAACACTGGAGTGGGTTGCCATTTCCTTCTCCAATGCGTGAAAGCGAAAAGTGAAAGTGAAGTCGTCCAGTCATGTCTGACTCTTCACGACGCCATGGACTGCAGCCCACCAGGCTCCTCCGTCCAGGAGGAGTTTCCAGGCAAGGGTACTGGAGTGGGCTGCCATTGCTATTCTTAGGGTAATGTAAATGGCAGAGTCTCTAATGGATTTGTAAGATTATTCCACTCATTTTGCTGAAGATGCTTATAGATAAAAATAAGAATAAATCTAATTTTATCATTCATATGACCAGCAAAGTATAACTTTCACTGTGTGTATTTTAGTTGCTTAATTGTTTCCAATTCTTTGTGACTCCATGGGATTCTCCAGGTAAGAATACTGGAGTGGGTTTCCATGCCCTTCTTCAAGGAATCTTCTTGATGCAGGGATCNACTCATTTTGTTGAAGATGCTTATAGATAAAAATAAGAATAAATCTAATTTTATCATTCACATGACCAGCAAAGTATAACTTTCACTGTGTGTATTTTAGTTGCTTAATTGTTTCCAATTCTTTGTGACTCCATGGGATTCTCCAGGTAAGAATACTGGGGTGGGTTTCCATGCCCTTCTTCAAGGAATCTTCTTGATGCAGGGATCAAACCTATGTCTCTAATGTCTCATGCATCGGCAGGCAGGTTCTTGACCTCTAGCACCACCTGGGAAGACCCTGATATTATTTCATGAGAATTCTCTATTTTTAATTGGAGTTTATTTTTACAAATATGATCCTATCGAAATATTTAAAACTAAGTTAAAAAAGAAAAATTTAAACCCATTTTACAAAAAATCAGAATACATTGTTGGGTACAGACTTTGGAGTAAAATTCTTATTACTTAGAAATAAATACAGTTTTATCATATTGAAATTGTTAATGTTGCAAGAATTATCCATGTTCCTATTTTAAGACACAACTCTCATTTTACAAAGTCAAATGCTCTAAATTGTGTTTCTCAGATAACTATGGTTTTCATTTATAATTAATTTGTGCCTTAAATTCCTGAATCTGTGAGTCTTTTTCTGGAGCAATCTTTGTCATTTTAGTATTTGAGACTTATTTGCACAATACAGGCTCACTAATCTTGACAGCTCATCCAATATGAGCTTGGTAATCTATCTTACTGTAACTGGAGAAAAGTTTTGAAGCAGCACTCAAAGATTGTGACTCTTTTTAAAGAAAAGAAAGCAGAGGAAATTCTTCAACAACTAAACAAAACTTCATTGTGGTGGGGATTTTAGGCTGACTAGAAGTCAGTATTAAAATTCTTGAATATCAGAGAATAGGCAAATGGTTAAACAAGGAAATAAGAAGACACTTTAAGTATTGTACCATGGAACATCTGTGTTTCTGCTATTTTGTGTTTTCAGTCGGTTACTAATAACTGGGGAACATAACTAGTTCACAGGACTGCATTTTCAACTTTTTCTTTGATTCTTCGCATGTATTACAAACTCTATAACTCCATGTCACACACTTCAGATTTGCAGATGAGCAGTCTAGCTTCTCTCCCATGTCCCTATCACTCCCACCAGAACAGCTCTGGAGGATATAATCAATTTTAACTCACTGAGAACATTTTGAGTATGTTAGTACCTAAGACCATGAGAAGTTGTTCTATCACTGTCATGACTCATACAGGCATTTTTATTTTTCATCTCCTTGTCTAAGGCTCTAATGGAAACTTCTTTAAATTTATATTTTCCTTCAATCATATAGGTCCATTGACTTCAAACTATCTTTTGCTAGTTTCCATAAACTTTCCTTGAATCAAAGAAATATGACATTCTGACTATAGTCTTAACAATTCAAGGATCACTGGAGAAAACACAGAGAGGACGACAAAAACATTTCATGTCAAATAATCCATCCACATGCAACAAAACTTGCTGATTAATCTCAGACATAGAAGAAAGACTAACTTCCTGAATTGCTGAATCAATTCCCAGCCCCATGTTTTGTTGGCAGCCAGAGTTATGTTGGGAAGGGAAAATGAATATGATGAAATTTTAAAAGATTATGAAAGAAAATTAGGTTTCACAAGGAGAAGT
Source organism: Cephalophus harveyi (assembly GCA_006410635.1). NCBI lineage: Eukaryota > Metazoa > Chordata > Mammalia > Artiodactyla > Bovidae > Cephalophus > Cephalophus harveyi. The sequence continues at coordinate 576,196 of SJYT01073199.1, read as the reverse complement.
AATGAGCAATTCGTGATTTGCTGTTATTTCATTGTGTATTTAATTGTCTGAATCTAACTTCAGCGGCACTCTCCGTCAACCAAATCTGTTTGTTTCATTTCTATAAAATGAACAACCAGTGTCTTAACAAATGCAGTCTGGCATCTGGCCATGCGTCATCATACTGAGTAGGAATAGTATTAACTATAACATAATCTGGAGTAACATTATCCAAAGCAAGTAAAGTCAGGTTCAAAATATTATAGGATTGTGGAAGTAAAGACTATAAAAATAAGAACAATCAAGGAGTTTGGCTAAGAAGTGAGTTAGCTACTGTCACTTCTGTTTTGCCAGAAATTCCAAGGCAGACAGAGAAACTGGGAAGGTATGTAAAGACAAAGAGAAAAGCTTCAGGTATATACTGAGCAGAGACTTAGGGACAGAGAAGTTTTAGGCAAACTAACTATAAGAGCAGCATTTTATATGATTGGTTGGGGTACATATTTGGCATTCTCCAGTGGCTCCTAAGTTGGAAACACAGACATAACTTAGGGACTCTGTTAGTTATTGATCAAATCTTCACCATTTGGAGTTGACTGTTGCAGAGATTACCTGTGCTAGTAACTAGAGACAGCAGTCTGACTTCCTGCAAGTCTGACTTATAGACAACCAACTTATTTTCTGGATTCATCACTAGATAATCGGTTGGTTTATTAGGTTGTTATTGTAGGTCAAATTTCTAGCTTTATATTTGGCCTGGCAATTGAATATCTGTATATTCAATCTCTCAGTGTATTTTACATGAATGCTTAAATCCTATACTTGCCTGATCCTATAATATAATAAATGTCATTTGAAAAAAAAAAAGAAGGCTTATATGGTTGGTCATTTTGCTAACTAAATTTGAGATCAGACTGTTTTTATATAAAATCTAGGTTTCGGTTTTATTATATTACTAGCAAAAGAGGGGCAATCTAGTCTAATGATTAAGCACATGCCTCTGGTTCCTGATTGTGACTTTTGATGTAACCTTGGGAAAATCATGTAATATCCAGTCCCATAGGTTCTTCATTGGCTATATGAGGATAATCAGTAGCTATTCTATGATGTTGCTATAGAAGGTATATAAATCAATCTAAATTCAGAATAATGCATGACACACATGTAATGGCTTTATTTATAAAGAGAGTGGTATTTTACATGAATGCTTCAATCCTATACTTGCCTGATCCTATAATATAATAAATGTCATTTGAAAAAAAAAAGAAGGCTTATATGGTTGGTCATTTTGCTAACTAAATTTGAGATCAGACTATTTTTATATAAAATCTAGGTTTCGGTTTTATTATATTACTAGCAAAAGAGGGGCAATCTAGTCTAATGATTAAGCACATGCCTCTGGTTCCTGATTGTGACTTTTGATGTAACCTTGGGAAAATCATGTAATATCCAGTCCCATAGGTTCTTCATTGGCTATATGAGGATAATCAGTAGCTATTCTATGATGTTGCTATAGAAGGTATATAAATCAATCTAAGCATTCAGAATAATGCATGACACACATGTAATGGCTTTATTTATAAAGAGAGTTCATAACTTAGACAAATGGACCATAGAAAAGAAGTTAAACTTTTGCTATAGTGAAAGTGTTAACGATAATTTTATCCCCAGGATAATCACATGAAATTCTCAGTATTGTTTTCATCATACATAGACTAAAAATGCTAAAGTTCTTTATAACCCTAATATTTTAAATTCTGAGTTTTTCTTCTTGTGTCTTATTTTGCTTATCAAATTTCTAGAACAACANATTTGAACCAAGAGGTGACAAGTCTGGAAAGAGATAAATTGGTTGAACTTAATTAATTTTTCTAATATAGCTACAGATCATTTCTGGTCTGCCTGTGTAGAGAAGACTGTGTGTGAGACTCTCTCTCTACCTGGACTCTGTAGAGAAGACCTGGGCTTCTTGCTTGTAATGTCCTGGTCCCTAGATTGTTGGTTCTGTTCCAATTTCAACCTCAATCTACATCCTCTCTTTTCTTTTCCTTTTTTGGGAAGGGGTGTGGTGGTGGTAGAGGTGGAGGCTATTTAGTTACATTTCCCAAGGGTATGCAGAAAATGAACAAAAATCTTGATAAATGCTTTCCCCTCCAGGCCAGTTATGTTTGTATTTAAAAAAAAAAAAAAAATGACACCTGTCTCTTATACACATCTTTTGTATGAGCAACAACTAGAAAATAAATTTAAAAGCTACTAGTTATTGTGAAAAAATATTAAATGCCTAGATAAAAATCTTATAAAAAGAAGTTCATTACTGCTAAGTTAGAAAATTACTATTATACTAAAGAGAAATTTTAAATAAATTAAGGTGTATTATATGTTAATGCATTATAACAGTAAAGACATCAGTTTTCCTAAAACTGATCTGTTTTAATAGAACTCTAATCAAAAACTCAACAGGCTTATTATGTGGAATTTTAAAAGTTCTTTTGTAAAAGTCATAGGAAGTTGCAAAGAGCCAAAAATAGCCAAGATGATCTTAAAGAAGAATAAAGTGTAAAGACTTGCACTTCCAAGTACTAAAAGTTATTACTAAGCCCCTGTAATTAGCACATAGTGCTTTTGATTCAAAGAAAAATAGAACAAAGGAAGAGTAGCAAAAAGCCTAGACATAGTGGCCATCTGATACATAGAAAAGGAAAATAATATATAGAAAGGAAGTTGTTTTTATTATCTGGGGCTGGGTCAGTTGTTTATTTCCTTGGAAAACAATAGTAATCTTGACTCCACTTTATACCACATCAAAACACTTCCAAATGGAATTTTAATTAAATGATAAAGGTAAACAAAAATGTTTTTAGAAGAAAACAGGAGGATATCTATATGGTAAGATAGGCAAAGTTTTTTTTAAGCCAAAAAATCCACCAAGTGCAATGAGGGAGAAGATACAATAAACTGTAAACATTAAGAACTTCTTTTCACCAAAAGATGTCATTGAGTGAGTGAAAAGGGGAGTGGCAGAGTGAGAGTTCCCATAACTGACAAAGGATTCATATCCAGAATATATAAATAACTCCTACAAATCAACAAATGTGATTAAAACCCAACAAAAGTGGGCAGAAAACTCAAACAGGCACTTACAATGGTGTGTATACAAATGGTTAATAGGCACATAAAACATGCTCATCAGAAAAATGCAAATGGAAACAGATGATGTGCTACCATATACCTTAAAATATATAAAAACTCCAAGCCCAACAAACCAATGACTGCAAGTATTGGTAATTTGGAAATACAGGAATTAGAACTCTGGTACATTGCTACTGAAAAAGTAAATATTTAACTCTTTTGGAAAACTCTGACAAAACTGTTAGAGTTAAATATAGTAACTGTATGACCCAGAAACCCCCTTGCTAAGTACATAGTCAACAAAAACGTAGACTCTGTGCCCCCAAAGACAAAAATGTCCAAAATAACATTTTAAAAAGACAAAATTGGAAACAACCTAAATCTTCATCAAGAGAAGAATGAACAAATCCAACATGATCTACTGATATACTAAATATCCTCCCAACAATGAAAACAAACTATTGCCACATCAAGAAAATTGATTAATCTCACACACCTGATATTGAATGGAAGAAGCCAGATAAAAAGGGTAGATGGGAGGGTTTTTTCTGGGGGGGGCGGCATCTATTAATATTAATCTCTTTTTGATTGCATGTGATGTATTTTCTTTCTATATGTACACCATTTAAATAAATGTTTTGTGCACTTATATGTAAAAAAAAAACATTTATTAAACTAAAGATGAACACTGCTTTTTACCTCTCTTGGATGGCCATTGAATTTTTTAAGATTAATTTTTACTAGTGTATAGTTGCCTTATAATGGTGTGTTAGTTTCTACCACACAGAACAATGAATCAGAGATACATATACATACGCCCCCTCCCTTTTGGACTTCCTTCCAACTCAGGTCACCACAGTGCATTAAATGGAGTTCCCTGTGTCATGCATTATGTTTTCATTAGTTAGTTATTTTATCCATAGTATCAATAGTGTACATACATCCCAGTCTCCCAGTTGCTCCCAACCTTGGTATCCATCTATCTGTGTCTCTGTTTCCGCTTTGCGAATAAGTTCATCTGAACCAGTTTTCTAGATTCCACATATATGGGTTAATATACAATGTTTTTCTGACTGCACACTGTATGACATTCTCTTAGGTCCATCCACTTCTCAGCAAATGACTTCCATTGAATTTCTGAGGGCAAGAAGGGAGGAAGGGACTAAGGATAAAGTTGTCATCTTTATGGAGAATTATTGAGTGCCAGGGTCTGTGTTTAGTCTATTCCTGGTCATTTTGTCATTTAATCAAAATAGCGATTATCACTTCCATTTTACATGTAGAATTTGAGATGTAGGAAATTAACTTGAATAGGTTATATGCGTGGTAAGAATGAATTCAGGCTTTAACCCACACTAGAGAATATTGTGGACTTTTAAGAATCTGTAGCTGTTTTGATGGAGGAAGAAAAGGTAGAGAGCTTTTCAGGAGTGAGATCGGATGTGGCAACCTTCATGGACTCTCAGTTACAAATATGGATGCTGATTCAATGCAAAGGGATGTTTAGGTAAATAAAAGGTATGTAAACTCGATACAGTGTATCTTTCAAAGATTCTTTTTAAAAAATTTGCCATTTTATCAAACTGTCTCAAACTTATTTGTTAAACAGTTGATAAGCTATGTTTTGGTTTTTTTTTTCCAGCTTTATTTATTTGCTTTCATCCCTGCTGGGTCTTGTTGCTGTGTGAGCTTTCTCTGGCTGTGGCGGCTGGGGGCTACTTTCGCTGTGGTGTGCAGGCTTACCCCTGCGGTGGCTTCCCTTGTGGAGCAGGGACTCTGGGCACAGGGCCTTTAGCAGTTGCGGCTCACAGGCTAGAGCCACAGCTCTGTAGTTGCGGTGCACGGGCTCAGCTGCTCTGCGGCATGCGGGGGCTTGCTGGACCTATGTCTCCTGCACTGGCAGGCGGATTCTTAACCACTGGACCACCAGGAACGTCCTGGTAGCGTATGTTTCTTTGCACATCATCATCTCTGACATCCCTGTCTGGTCTCAGTTTTAAAAAGGAGTGAAAAATATAATGCAACACAGTTTTTAAAAACCCCTTTCATTATTTGGGCCATTTCACTGGCATTTTTCAAAATCCTGCTTGCAAAGTATTTCTGTCAGCTGGTAGTGGGCTTTAAGTGTTTGGAACTTGTCTAGAATTATTTTCTCCTTTTTGGCTTTTGTGAAGAAAAATTATTGATCAAAAATTTTAGCCTCGTTTAATATACAAGGGTAGCCTTTAAATTTCTTCTACAAGCCAAGGCAAGGATGGATGTCCTCTTTCAGCTTGTTGTTTCAGTTGCCCAGTCATGTCTGACTCTTTGTGACTTCATGGACTACAGCACACCAGGCCTCCCTGTCCTTCACCATTTCCCAAAGTTTGCCCAAGTTCACGTTCATTGCGTTGGTGATCAGCTGAGCACAGCACAGATCAATCTGTCTCATAGTAATCCATTATTCCACATCTAACTGCAGCTATGTCAGTTGTTTCTTTCTCTTGCCACAAATTTTCCAGAAATGTAGGTTTTTCTTTACATACTGAAGTTGTGGAAAAATAGAAAAATAAATTATTTTTCAGTGTGTAATGCTTGATCTCCTCCATATCAAAACATAAATCACTTCCCAGTTTCTCTTACCCTGGCAAAATGAGCTGTTCTGTTTTGTTAAATTTTTGATTTATTAATCTGTATCTTTATGTTCCTGATATCCTAATTTTTTTGACCATACAAATCACCATCATAACCAGGCTGTCCATATGATCTGGTATCTTGGAGCCTCTCGGTTTTAATGCCATTTTCATGGAATAATTATTAATACTTCTCTCTTTAAATCATAAATATGTCTCATTCTACTGATAAATTATATGAAAGCTTAATTACAATGAGGATACTTCTTTTCTTATTTTTAAAAAAAGAGGGCCTGAGACTAATGTTTTAGGATCATATTGATGGAATTCAATGGAAAACACATGGACAATATTGAGGGCCCTTCATCAGCTCCTTGTGTATTTAAATAATTCCACGGTATAATCATAAGGGATGTGATTTAGTTCATACTCAAATCGTGTAGAGGTTCCCCACTTTCTTCAATTTAAGTTCGAATTTGGCAATAAGAAGTTCATAATATGAGGCATAGTCAGCTCCTGGTCTTGTTTTTGCTGACTGTATAGAGCTTCTCCATCTTTGGCTGCAAAGAATATAATGAATCTGATTTTGGTATTGACCATCTGGTGATGTCCATGTGTAGAGTCTTCTCTTGTGTTGTTGGAAGAGGGTGTTTGCTATGACCAGTGTGTTTTCTTGGCCAAACTCAATTATCCTTTGCTCAGCTTCATTCCGTACTCCAAGGCCAAATTTGCCTGTTACTCCAGGTGTTTCTTGACTTCCTACTTTTGCATTCCAGTCCCCTATAATGAAAAGGACATCTTTTTGGGGTGTTAGTTCTAGAAGGTCTTGTAGGTCTTCACAGAACCATTCAACTTCAGCTTCTTCAGCATTACTGATCAGGACATAGACTTGGATTACTGTGATACTGAGTGGTTTGCCTTTGAAATGAACAGAGATCATTCTGTCGTTTTTGAGATTGCATCCAAGTACTGCATTTCAGACTCTTTTCTTGACCATGATGGCTACTCCATTTCTTCTAAGGGATTCTTGCCCACAGTAATAGATATAATGATCATCTGAGTTAAATTCACCCATTCCAGTCCATTTTAGTTCACTGATCTCTAAAATGTCGATGTTCACTCTTGCCATCTCCTATTTGACCATTTCCAATTTGCTTTGATTCATGGACCTAACATTCCAGGTTCCTATGCAAATTTTCTCTTTACAGCATTGAACTTTACTTCCATCACCAGTCACATCCACAACTTGGTACTGTTTTTGCTTTGGCTTCATCTGTTCATTCTTTCTGGAGTTATTTCTCTCCTGATCTCCAGTAGCATATTGGGCACCTACCGAACTGGGGAGTTCATCTTTCAGTGTCCTATCTTTTTGCCTTTTCATACTGTTCATGGGGTTCTCAAGGCAAGAATACTGAAGTGGTTTTCCCATTCTTGAGCACCACATTTTGTCAGAACTCTCCACCATGACTGTCTTGGATGGCCCTACAGGGCATGGCTCATTGTTTCATTGAGTTAGATAAGGCTGTGGTCCATGTGATCAGATTGCTTAGTTTTCTGTGATTCTGGTTTTCAGTCTGTCTGCCCTCTGATGGAGAAGGATAAGAGGCTTATGAAAGCTTCCTGGTGGGAGAAACTGAATGAGGGGGAAACTGGGTCTTGTTCTGATGGGCAGGTCCATGCTCAGTAAATCTTTAATCCAATTTTCTGTTAATGAGTGGGGCTGTGTTCCCTCCCTGTTATTTGACCTGAGGCCAAACTATGGTGGAGGTAATGAAGATAATGGTGACCTTCTTCAAAAGGTCCCATGCATGCACTGCTCCACTCAGTGCCCCCAACCCTGCAGCAGGCTGCCACTGACCCACACCTCTGCCAGAGACTCCTGGACCCGCATGGGCAAGTCTGGGTCAATCTCTTGTGGGGTCACTGTTCCTTTCTACTGGGTCCTGGTGCACACAAGGTTTTGTTTGTGCCCTCCAGGAGTCTGTTTCCCCAGTCCTATGTAAGTTCTGGTGGCTCTGTGGTAGGATTAATGGTGCCAAGAGGGCAGGGATCACACCTGTTCCTTTGTTTGTTTGTTCTGACTGCTCCTCAGGACGTGCGGGATCTTAGGTCCCCAACCAGGGACTGAACACTGGCCTCCTGCAGTGGAGGCTCAGGGTCCTAACCACTGGACCTCCAAGGAAATCCTGATCATACCTATTTTTGAACACAATTTCTAGACCTGGCACAGTGTTGATGAATGGGAGGTCCTCAATATTTAACTGCTTAATGAATGAATAAAGAATAACTTTTTGTTGAGGTTTCAATATTTCAAAAAGGCTGAACATTATTTCATTCTATTGTCTTTATTTTAAGTCCCCTGAGGGCAAGAAGTATCAGTTTTATTTACCAGATGTTGAAACTGTGTCTTGCAGTGTTTAATGACTTATCTATTATTTTCTATAAAGTTGGAGGCAGCTCTGTAATTAAAAGAAAGTTAAACTATAAGAATGGGCTTCCCAGAGAATCCACCTGCTAATGCAGGAGGCATAAGAGACCCAGGATCGATCCCTAGGGAGGCAAGATCCCCTGGAGTAGGAAATGGCAACACACTCCAGTATTCTTGCCTGGAAAATTCCATGGAAAGTGGAGCCTGGAGGGCTATAGTCTATGGGGTCACAATAAGTCAGACATGACTGAGCACACACAAGCTATATGAACAACTACTGTAAGTTCCTCTTTGGGCATATTTGTGATTTTTAGGATCTCCTTCCAGTTAGCGGCAGTGCCTAGAGTAATCTGTCAGAAGAATTTTTTCCCCCTATATTCTCTCAATAATAACAATAAAATGTTATTCCAACAAAGTCCTGCAAGATACTCTTATCTGTTAATATATCTTCAGTTGAAACTTGTATCACATCACATTCTGAATGTCTGCAGAGGGTGGACAAAGCATCGTTTGTAAGACGTGAATCCCTGACCTTCGTATTGAAACCTCCAGGGCAGCTGCTGATGCTGGTCTAAATGTAATAATGGTATTTGAGTCACACGCATATTTTGTTTTGCCCTGATACAGCACAGTTTTGGCAGCATGGATGAGCTGAATTCATAATAAAAACAATGGCAAGACAGAGATTTTTTTTTTTCCCCTCATCAAATCTGAAACATCTGGAATTCTAGCTGCCATGGAAGGATATTCATATTTAGGCTGTAATGCAACGTAGGAACTCTGATTAAAGCTCAAACATTAACTTATAATCAGTGGAAGCTTTAATTGAAAAGACTCTTTATCTGTGGCTTATGTAATATTAGTATGCGTTGTGTATTTAACATTTTTCCTAACCAGTTTTATGCACTTCAATTTAATGTGGCATAACCAATACACTTGGCACTCTCCTCTGTAACTTGTACACACAATTGAATTCAATCGCCTATGTCATTGCATCCTCCCTGATTGAGGCCAGTGAAGACTTGTTGGGCCACAGGAGTGGTGCAGGTTAGGGGATATGATCAGATTTGTGCTTCCAAAATATAACTGATTCCTTTGCTTTTCATTTTGAAATTGAAGTATAATTTCTATATAGTATTATATGTTACAGGTGTGCAATATAGCAATTCACAAATTTTAAAGGTTATCCTTCCTTTGTAGTTATTATAAGATATCTGCTCTATTCCTGTCCCTGGAGCAGGAAATGGCATCCCACTCCAGTGTGCTTGCCTGGAGAATTCCCATGGAAAGAGGAACCTGGTGGTCTATAGCCCGTGGGGCTGAAGAGAGTCGGTCGTGACTGGGCGACTGAGCACGTATTTCTGTATTGTGCAGTATGTCCTTGTAGCTTGTTTTATATTCAGTGGCTTTTTACCTTTTTCTCTTCTCTTGGCTGCCCGAGCTCTTCCGTGTGGCCCGTGGGCTTTCCCTAATCATGCGTGCGTGTTTCTCTTGTGGAGCCCAGGCTCTGCAGCGTGTGGGCTCAGCAGTGGCAGGGCACCTGCTCTCTGGTTGTGGCTCATGGGCTTAGTCACCCCGCAGCCTGTGAGATCTTTGTTCCCTGACCAGGCATCGAACCACTGGACCACCAGGGAAGTGTCTGGTTTATACCTCCTGATCCTCTGTTTGTCTTTCTCATTTCCCTTAGCATAGTGCCCTCCAAGTCCGTCCATGTTGCTGAAAATGGCACAATTTCATTTTTTTTTAATGGCTGCTGCTGCTGCTGCTGCTGCTAAGTCGCTTCAGTCGTGTCCGACTCTGTGCGACCCCATAGATGGCAGCCCACCAGGCTCCCCCGTCCCTGGGATTCTCCAGGCAAGAATACTGGAGTGGGTTGCCATTTCCTTCTCCAAGGCATGAAAGTGAAAAGTAAAAGTGAAGCCGCTCAGTCGTGCCCGACTCTTAGCGACCCCATGGACTGCAGCCCACCAGGCTCTGCTGTCCATGGGATTAATGGCTGAGTAGTAGTTAATTGAATACATCCCACAAAAGATCACGGATTTCTGTACGGGGAATAAAATGGAAAGGAGGTGCCCAACCAATACCAAAAGAGGTACCAAAAGAGGGAGGTACCCAAGCCAATAGCACCAACAAGGAAAAGTGAGTGTGATGGTTAAAAAGAGGTTGGATAGATGAACACAGATGTGGGAAACAGGTGTATGAAGTTCACCGCTGGGTACACGGCTTTTCATTGCCCAGTTCTTTCAACTCTTCTCTACGTTTGGAAATTAAATAAGTAAATAAAAAGCATGAATGCCTGTGTGCATGCTCAGTCGATTCAATTGTATCCGACTCTTTGTGACCCCATGGACTGTAGCCCGTCAGGCTCCTCTGTCCATGGGTTTCTCTTGGCAAGAATACTAGAATGTGTTGCCATGCCTTCTTCCAAGAGATCTTCCTGACCCAGGGATCGAACCTGTGTCTCCTGCGTCTCCTTCACTGCAGGGAAGGGACGGATTCTTTACCACTGAGACACAGGAGAAGCCCAAAAAGCCTGAATACAGGTAGCCAATTAGGAAGACACTGCAGTAGCCCAGGCGAGAAATGAAAGGGTTAGCTTACGATTAAAAAAAAAGATTGTTAGAATTTGAACCAAGAGGTGACAAGTCTGGAAAGAGATAAATTGGTTGAACTTAATTAATTTTTCTAATATAGCTACAGATCATTTCTGGTCTGCCTGTGTAGAGAAGACTGTGTGTGAGACTCTCTCTCTACCTGGACTCTGTAGAGAAGACCTGGGCTTCTTGCTTGTAATGTCCTGGTCCCTAGATTGTTGGTTCTGTTCCAATTTCAACCTCAATCTACATCCTCTCTTTTCTTTTCCTTTTTTGGGAAGGGGTGTGGTGGTGGTAGAGGTGGAGGCTATTTAGTTACATTTCCCAAGGGTATGCAGAAAATGAACAAAAATCTTGATAAATGCTTTCCCCTCCAGGCCAGTTATGTTTGTATTTAAAAAAAAAAAAAAAAATGACACTGGGTTTCATTGAAAAGCCAAAGAAAGCTTTGACTCCCCCAGATAAATGCATATAGGTACATATAAGGAAATTTGCATACCCTGGAGTTTGAGACACACTCAGGGATCCTTAAAACTCCAATATGCAGGGACTGGGTTGAGAGCTCCTGCCTCGGTCCCACAGAACCTGGGCCAGTTCATCCAAAAGCCAGCTCATCCAAGAGCAGAGATCTTGGGCTTCCTCCCTCTCTGGGGGTATCTGTGAAGGCTGCCACCTGGTACAGAATGTTCTGTAAGCAACAGGAGAATAAGTAGAGCCTGGCTTCTGTCATTTTTGTCTCAGGGAAACAGCCCCATCCCGCAAGCCTGAATGTGGCCCAACCCACATAAGGTAATTAGAATCGTGGCTGCAAGCATGCTCCATCCTTGTTTTCTTTTGTGGGCATTATGGAGGTTACAGACTGGGCTGGGAGAGGCAGCTGATACAGCTGTCTGTTTGTATCCCTTATCAGGCTGATGCCTGGAGAGGGTAGCGCTCAGTTGCTGTGCAGGCGGATAACAGAGGCTGGATGGGAGGGAGGGCAAGAAGGGACCAAAGTGGAAGAGAACTGTGCCCAGCACATGCTGGTTCTGCCTTGCTCTCCACTTTGTTAATCATCTGTCATCCAAACAGAACAACCAACAGCCCTCACCCTCGTCCCTTGGTGAAATAGTGTGGTCTCCAAGAGCAGAGGCAGAGGGTCGCGAGGTCAAGTAGGGCGTGGAAGGGGCCCCCTAGGTTGGAGGGGATGTGTACATGGAGCCTTGAGTGCCAAGGTGTCTCCATTCTGGAAAGGCCTTCTCCCTCTGGTAGTCTTTCCTTACCTAGAACAGGAGCTGCTGCTGCTGCTAAGTCGCTTCAGTCGTGTCCGACTCTGTGTGACCCCATAGACGGCAGCCCACCAGTCTCCGCCGTCCCTGGGATTCTCCAGGAAAGAACACTGGAGTGGGTTGCCATTTCCTTCTCCAATGCATGAAAGTGAAAAGTGAAAGTGAAGTCGCTCAGTTGTGTCCAACTCTTAGCGACCCCATGGACTGCGGCCTACCAGGCTCCTCTGTCCATGGGATTTTCCAGGCAAGAGTACTGGAGTGGGGTGCCATCACTTCCTCTGAGAACAGGAGCAAGTGTCCCCAAAAGTAGACCCAGAGTTGAAGTGAAGTGACGAGAATGGGCAGTCGGGTGCATGTAGGTGTCCATCAGTGCCTCTTAGCTGGCTCAGTGGTAAAGATTCCACCTGCCAATCAGGAGATGCAAGAGATGCCCTTTATCCATCCACCCGCCCAAAAAAAAAAAAAAAAGTAATCATGTTATCATGCAAAGACTTGAAATTGAAGATTTTTATTGTTGTTCAGTCACTCAGTCCTGTCTAGCTCCTTGCAACCTCATGGACTGTAGCACAGTAGGCTTCCATGTCCTTCACTATCTCCCAAAGTTTGCTCAAACTCATGTCCACTGAGTCTGTAATGCCATCCAACCGTCTCATCCTCTGTCACCCCCTTCTCCTGACTTACAATCTTTCCCAGGATCAGGGTCTTTTCCAGTGAGTTGGGTCTTTTCCAATGAGCTGGCTCTTCATATCAGGTGGCCAAAGTATTGGAGGTTCAGCTTCAGCATCAGTCCTTCCAACAAATATTCAGGACTGACTTCCTTTAGGATGGACTGGTTGGATCTCCTTGCTGTCTAAGGGACTCTCAAGAGTCTTCTCCAGCAGTTCACAAGCATCAATTCTTCAGCACTCAGCATTTTTTATAGTCCAACTCTCACATCCATACACGACTACTAGAAAAACCAGTTTTGAATGCATGGACATTTGTCAGCAAAGTGATGTTTCTGCTTTTTAATACGCCGTCTAGGTTTGTCATAGCTTTTCTTCCAAGAAGCAAGCGTCTTTTAATTTCATGGCTGCAGTCACTGTCCACAGTGATTTTGGAGCCCAAGTCTGTCACTGTTTTCATTGTTTCCCCATCTATTTGCCATGAAGTGATGGGACCGTCTGCTTTTTAATACGCCGTCTAGGTTTGTCATAGCTTTTCTTCCAAGAAGCAAGCGTCTTTTAATTTCATGGCTGCAGTCACTGTCCACAGTGATTTTGGAGCCCAAGTCTGTCACTGTTTTCATTGTTTCCCCATCTATTTGCCATGAAGTGATGGGACCGGATGCCATAATCTTCGTTTTTCGAAGGTTCAGTTTTAAGCCAGCTTTTTTTCGGTCTCCTTTCACCTTAATCAAGAGGGTCTTTAGTTCCTCTTTGATTTCTGCCATTAGGGTGGTGTCATTGATATTTCTCCCAGCAATCTAGATTCCAGCTTGTGATTCATTCCACCTGGGATTTCGCATGATTACTCTGCATATAAGTTAAATAAGCAGGGTGAAGTACTTGAAGTATTCCTTTTCCAGTTTGGGACCAGTCTGTTTTTCCATGTTCCGTTCTAGCTGTTGCTTCTTGACCTGCATAAAGAGACAGTTAAACTGTGCCTTTGACCTCAAAGAGATCAAAGTCTGATGGAAGAGACAGGCACATAGATGATTATCTCTAAGACAATGTCCTTAGGGCCATCAGATAAAGTATGGATAAAATGTCATGGAATCACAGAAGAGGAAATGATTATTTCTGCTTGGAGATTGAAGCAGGTCACACAAAAGAGAAAATCTATGAGCTTGACTGAACAGGAAGAGTAGCAGCTTTGGGGGCAGACAGAGTGGGAAGGATCAAGGTGTTCCCGGCAGAAGGGACACAAGGACCAGTGTGTTTGAGGAATAAGCCAGAGAGTCATTGTGGCTGGGCAGTGGGAGGTGGGGGCACAAGTGGCTTTTCCTCAGGTGGACCATCAGCCGGCATCTGTCCTTCAGTGTGTGCCCCAGTTGTCCTGACATCAATCTCTGTTGCCTCTGGTGACTTAGTACCTAAGCGGAGTAAAGCCAGCTTTCTCTGCGGCGGTGTGAATGCAAGTGTAGAGCGGTGAGGACAGCTGAGCCCTGCGTTTTGCCCTGAGGGGTGTGAATAATCACTTCGGTTTTAGCCAGGAGAGTCAAGCACAGAAGGTAATACAAGACAGGAGTGTGTAAATGAGGGACTAGAAGCAGAAGTGCTCTGTAAACTGTAAAGTGCGGGCCACGTGCTCATTGTTATTTTTACACGGTTCATTCTGTCTCTGGAATGCACGAACCCATTAGATCAACATTTAAGACTTTCTTGTAGAAGGCTACCATATGCTGGCCAGGCTGCTGGAAGCAATAGAAGCATTTTTTCGTAGAAAGAAATGGCTGGAAGCCCACAGTTTTTATTGATTTACATTTGCAAGCCATAACTTCTTATCTCTTTTACGCTCCCGATATCATGATGTCCGTTTGTGTAATATATTAGTCTGGTCAGAATTGATGCCAAGTCCTAAATAACTGGAGAGGGAGTGCTGATTCGTGTTGAAAAGTCAGTTGGGAATCTGGGTTAACAGGCTCTTCTTCTCTTCACTGTCCGTATAGAGATAGAGAGGCCAGCTTTGCTTCTCTGTGGGGTCCCAAGGATGAATCATTTATGCCATCAAAGTTCTTTGCCATCCTCGGATACTACATAAATGCGAAGTATAATCATTATGAATTATAAGAGAAGCAGACGGAGGTTTTAAATTAAATAGCACCATTGTGTTATTTTTCATCAGGATTCAGAGCAGCCGACCTTCCCAGCAGAAGTAACTTAGATAATTTGATTCTCTCACTTAACCAGGACTGATCACTGCGGGGAGAGAAATTAATTTCTTGAAGAACAGCTGCGGGTTTTCCTCCCCACCAGCCTGTCTCTTGGATTTGCAGATGTAGCCATAATGGAACTGGGGTGAAAGTTCCACTGGGTGGCTTGTTATTTCAACAGGGACCTCATACCATGGTTCTCCAGTTTTTGGTTTACCTGGAAAGAATCAGGACACCTGAGTGTCTTCTGGGGGATGGCCAATGTGGTCACGTATGCCCTGATCAGCCTGAATGTGTAATGGGGCTGCTGCTGCTGCTAAGTCACTTCAGTCGTGTCCGACTCTGTGTGACCCCATAGACGGTAGCCCACCAGGCTCCCCCGTCCCTGGGATTCTCCAGGCAAGAACACTGGAGTGGGTTGCCATTTCCTTCTCCAATGCATGAAAGTGAAAAGTGAAAGTGAAGTCGCTCAGTCGTGTCCGACTCAGCGACCCCATGGACTGCAGCCCACCAGGCTCCTCCGTCCATGGGATTTTCCAGGCAAGAGTACTGGAGTGGCTTGCCATTGCCTTCTCCGTGAAAGTGAAAAGTGAAAGTGAAGTCGCTCAGTCGTGTCCGACTCAGCGACCCCATGGACTGCAGCCCACCAGGCTCCTCCGTCCATGGGAGTTTCCAGGCAAGAGTACTGGAGTGGGGTGCCATTGCCTTCTCCGGTAATGGGGCTAAGTATGCACAAACCAAATGATTTGGAGTTTCAGTGAAATGAGACTCAGTCTAGCTGATTATTTGTCTGAATGCAATCCTTCCAAATAACCCTGGTGTGGGATAGAGTTGGCAGTGCCAAGATCTATTATTGGCTCCCTTGCCAGAGAAATTGACAGGAAGGTGACGTGTGAGCTGAGCTAAACCTTTACAGTTCTGTTGACAGATTCTTCAGAATGTAGCAGAATGACAGTTTGGTGTCATAGAGTTGGTCATAGACTGTCAGCCCGGAGAAGAAGCAGGAGAGATAAGCTAGGACAGGGAGAAGGCTGTGCAGACCTAGGGAAGCTTGGTCACTGATATTTACCGAGTGCAACTCCCCCTGCCAGTGACACCCCACTGTTTGCTCATCCTTGGGTTCTGCCACTCAAAGCTGTGTGATCTCAGGGAAGCCATTTAACTCCTCTGAGACTCAGTTTTTTCATCCATCAGATAAAGACATTGGAATAGATGATCTTGAAGATTCTCTTTGCTTTTGGAATCGTCAAATACAATCAGGAGTTCCCATATGCAAGAAGGGAGGGGTATCTAAGTTATAAATTACTCTAAAGCATCTGTGCTGGGGGACATCAGGCAGTCTCAGTCTAGGATCCTCCTATATTAAAATAAGGCCTCCAAGAAGTTCCCTGGTGCTTCAGTGGTTGGGTGCAATGCCTGCTAATGTAGGGGACGTGAGTTAGATCCCTGGTCTGGGATGATCCCACATGCCATGGGGCAATTAAGCCCATGCACACCCTATAGCCTGTGCACTGCAACAAGAGAAGCCCCCGCAATGAGAAGCCAGCACACTGCAACTAGAGGGTAGCCTGCGTGCAGCAGCCAAGATCCAGAGCAGCCAAAAATTAATTAATTAATTAAAACAAACAAAAAAATTAGACCTCCTTGCACTTTCCCCTGATGCGCCTCCATCTTGATCCTTAGAACTTAGCTCTCCAAGTATTCAGCTCGAACTCAAGATTTTTAGTTTTTAAGATTTTTGTGGTGGGGACCATTTTTTAAGTATCGAATGTGTTACAATCTTGCTTCTGTTTTATGATTTGGTGTTTTAGCCTCAAGGCATGTAGGGTCTTAGCTTCTCTCCCAGGAGATGAACCTGCGCCCCCTGCACTGGAAGGCAAAGTCCTAGCCACTGGCCTGCCAGGGAAGTTCCAGAGCTCAGCGGTTCTTCAACTGGGAGAGTCTGAAAAGCAGAGTGGAAAACAGCGTATGTGGGTGGGAGAATGGGACACTTCCTCCAAGCTTCAAAATTCACGTGTATCTTTACTGAGAGTTTTGGAGAAACATGTCAGGCAGGCAGCATGTTAAGGAAATGGCACTATCAAGTGTAGACTTGGGGAACAATCACACAAAAACAATTGAACGTTATGGTTAATTAACGCCTATCCCTTCAATTTGCATCCAGTCACTCTGCTCCAGTACTGAGCATGGTCCTAATATGGCTTCTTTCACACCCTGAGGGTGGCCTTGAAGTTACTGGTCCTGGAGTTGAGTCTATTTCAGTGTATTTCGACAGTTTATGGACAGAGGAAAGGACAGGGTGTGGGCCAGAGAAGACTAGCTTTTCCAGCAACATTTGTGTTTCCTCTCCCACAGCGTGCAGTTGTTGCTGGGATGTGACTTCCAGAAACAGCCACGTGGCTCGCCTGGGTGTCTGGGTGTGGCACGGGATGAGTATGATGAACACAATGTGAACAAAGCTGGCTGACAGCACTAAAGAATTACTTACTGTACAGCGGAGGGAACTCTGCTCAGTATTCTGTAACAAGCTAAATGGGGAAAGACTTTCAAAAAGAATAAATAATGTGTGTGTATCATTGACTCCCTTTGCTGAATACCTAAAACTAACACAAGGTTGCAAATCGCTATGTGAAAGTGAAAGTGTTAGTTGCTTAGTCATGTCCAACTCTTTTCGACCCCATGGACTGCAGCCCGCCAGGCTCCTCTGTCCATGAAATTCTCCAGGCAAGAATACTGGAGTGGGTTGCCATTCCCTTCTCCAGGGGATCTTCCCAACCCAGGGATTGAACCTAGGTCTCCTGAATTGCAGGCAGATTCTTTACTGTCTGAGCCACCTGGGAAACCCCACTTTGATAAAAAAAAGAAAAAGAAACACATACCTTCTCTAATGCTCTCTGTCCTTTACTGTCGGTGGGCTAAGGATGATGAAAAGAACGTAGGTATTGGAAGGAACTTGGGGGTTGGAAGTAGAAGGAGCTTGTGTCCCTGACTCACTGTATCGAGGAAAGCCACTGGCCAATGAGGAACATCTGTCAAACATAAACTTCTTTTTTACTAAACAATAAAAAGACATTATTTTTGTTGCAACATCCAGCAGGGCCCTAACTCATCCACAATGTGATCTGCTCCAAGTCTTTAGAAGATGGGAGATTGTGTCCCCCACAACAACCCTTGTTAACTTAAAAAGAAATGACCCCCCAAATAACTTTAACTTTTCTTCCAATTTTGTTTTGCTGCGCCAGTCTGTTCTGTTTCCTCTTGAGGGAGGTGTTAATAGCTAGGTGGATAAGACTGTAAACTCCATGGGAAGAGGAACCTTGTCTTTCAGGTGTATGACCATACTCCCACCAAGCCAACACATCATAGTTATTCAGTAAACATTTGTGGAATGAATGAGATATAGAAGTCCCAGCTGTATTTGACATATAGACACCGCATGGTTTGGTCTCACTATCTCTTTCCAGCGACCTCTGTTGGTCCTTTCCCAGGCAGACTGCTCAGCTCGAGGAGTTGGCAGTGGTGGCTGAAAGCCTGGCCTGCGGCACTGGCCTGTCTGCGTCTACCAGTGGGTCCCCCTCCCAGGCTCTCCCTCCATATGTGTGACTTGGGGCAAGTTGTTGATCAGTTTGTGCCTCCTCTTCACCTCTGTAAGATGGGAGTGATCATAGACCCTGGCTCACTGGGTTGCCGTGAGTCTGAAATGCGTAATACAGGCATGAATCTTAGAACTGTGCCTTGTGAATAATAAACCTTGATCCACGCTTTTCTTTCCTATCGTTATGTCTTGGCTTACGCCCTTCCTTGACAGTTCATTTTACTTGTGAATGTGATGGGATCAGGGGATGGCCAGGTAAACATTAATTCTGGGCATGTCTATGGGGGTATTTCCAGAAGAGTTTAGGATTGAATCGGCGGACAGAGTAAAGCACGTGGCCCTCCCCACGTCAGTGGGCATCATGCAGTCCACTGCGGGTGTGAATAGAACAGAAAGGTGGCGGAAGGGTGAGTTTGTTCCCTGCCTTACTGTTTGCACTGGAGCGCTGATCTTCTGTTCCCAGTGCTCCTGGTTCTCAGACCTGCAGACTAGAGTCTCCATCAGTGCTTCCCTGGCTCTCAGGCCTTGAACTACACCACCCCTGGCTTTCCTGGATCTCCAGCTTGCAGATAGCAGGGCATGGAACTTCACAGCTTCCTAATCACAGGAACCAATTCCTTATAATAAACTTCCTCTTACGTATATTTCCTATTAATTCTGTTTCTCTAGAGAACTGTGACTAATATACCTTCTTTCATTCCACTGGAATGCCTTCCACCCTCCTTTTCCTTCAAGGCTCTGATTAGATTTAGCTTCTCCATTAAAACTCTTCTTGTCAGCAGCTCCTTCTTCTGAGCCCATTTTTAAGTCATCCACTCCTTAGGATCCATGACTTGTGGTACCCACAATATTCTGCTCTGTATGGTGACTCCTTGTTTCTCCCATGATGAACCTTGACCCCTCAGTGCTTGTCCGTCTTTGGAGTGATCACATTTCTTGGCCAGAGTGGGGCAAGAAGGATTAAATTAATTTCTTAATAAGCTTCTCAGCTCAGGGGCCCCCAAAGGAGCCCTGAGTCAAGGGATCATGTGCACCTGATTTACTGGGGATGTGCTCCTGGGGAAATCAGTCAGGAAACAGGGGAATCAGAGCAGAGAAGAGGAAGACCTACATGAGGGTGTAATTTCAAGTGAAGCCCCAGCCCGATTCCACAGGGGAACTCTGGAGCGTGGATACACCTCAGAGTTTGTCCTAACTTGAAGCAGGGAGCTGGGCTTTCATTCTGCCACACTTTCCAGTCCTTGGCTGAGAGTGCCCTGATGTGGGGGTGGGAGCGAGCTCTGAGGCAGACCCACTCTCTGTCCATGTGGGTAGCCCACCCACATCCTCTGATGAGAGCTT
Source organism: Cephalophus harveyi (assembly GCA_006410635.1). Lineage (NCBI taxonomy): Eukaryota > Metazoa > Chordata > Mammalia > Artiodactyla > Bovidae > Cephalophus > Cephalophus harveyi. Next base: position 556,393 of record SJYT01073199.1, on the reverse strand, counting down.
CAAGTGCTGGCTATTTGACACAGAAGAATCCAAAGCTTTTTCTTTGAGGCACGAAGAAAAAGTCAAAGGATCCCAGGCGATCTGGGCTGAGCACTGACGGTGTCTGTGATAAACTTAAATATTGAAGGATTTTGTTTGATCGTATTTGTTTAAAGAAAGGTAAGTGAGTTTGAGCAAGCTCCGGGAATTGGTGATGGACAGGGAAGCCTGGCATGCTGCAGTCCATGGGGTCGCAAAGAGTCGGACTCGCCTGAGCGACTGACCTGAAAGAAAGGTAAAGTGTTAACTTAGCTTGCCAGCCTTCCCTGGGGTCCTCACATCTCCACCTGCACACACCCAGCACACTGGAGAGGAACATGGGTGGGCACACTGAATTATTTTCATGCTATGTGAACCCAGCCTTGGGCTTTTTATTTATTCATTTTAAAATTTTCATTGGAGTATAATTGCTTTACAATGTTGTGTTAGTTTCTGCCATACAACAATGTGAACCAGCTATATGTATACATATATCACCCTTTCCCCCGCCCCCACCCCCAATCCCACCCTCTAGGTCATCACAGAGCACCAAGCTGAGCTTCCTATGCTATCCACCATCTTCCCACCAGCTATCTGTTTGGGGCTTTTAAAAGATTCTATTTAATACAGGGGAATTTTGAGCTGCTTTGGGAATATAGCTTCTCTCACCTTTCCTTCCTGGTATATGATTCTGAGTTGGCCAGTCAAAGTATTTCAGTTTGGTAGAGCATGGAGAACTTGCTAGGTACTGGGAGATGAATCTGGAAACGGAGGCAGGGAGATGATCAAGGTGGGGATGCGGAACCCAAGCTCTAACCCTGGAAGGGATGGCTTTGACGGGGAGATTGTAACTTCCATCCTCACAGGGCGATGACAGGACATCCTGTCTTCTGCCTGAGTATCGGCTGTCCCTTTCAACCAGGGCCATCTCAGGCAGGATGGGATGTCTTTGCTACTCCTCTGGTTCCTAGCTGGGTTCTGCCTGGCAAAGCAGCGTTGGCTCTGACAGCTTGACAAAGACTTTCTAGTACTCTTTCTTCTTTGTGTTCAGGGTCTACTTCACTTTCTGCTTTGAAGACAGGTCGAAGTCAGGCTTTACTAAAATTGTGACCTGTCTGAAGGAGAGCGATGTCCCACCTGGAGCTGAGTAGTCGGCTTGTGCTACACAGAGGAAAGATGAGTGATGCAGGTTGGAGGGCCTGGGGAACCGAGACGGGTCAGCAAAGCGTGGTCAGGTGGGACCAGAGCAGATGGACAGAACACGGCACAGCGTGCTGAAGCTGAGAAAATAAGGCAAAGTGGCCTTGAGGAACATCACAGCACCATGAGAAATGTGACCGTTCAAGTTTAACTGAACACTTTCTCAGAGTCCATTCTCCTGTTTCTCTCCTTTGGAACCCCCTCAATCCCCTTCCCTGGAATTCTGGTCTGCAAAGAGGTGTCCAAAAACAACTGCAAGTTTTTGATACGCCTCTGATTGAGAGAAGTGAAAACTGAAAATGGTAGTCACTCAGTCGTGTCTGACTCTTTGCGACCCCACTGACTGTAATGTGAACCCAGCCTTGGGCTTTTTATTTATTCATTTTAAAATTTTCATTGGAGTATAATTGCTTTACAATGTTGTGTTAGTTTCTGCCATACAACAATGTGAACCAGCTATATGTATACATATATCACCCTTTCCCCCGCCCCCACCCCCAATCCCACCCTCTAGGTCATCACAGAGCACCAAGCTGAGCTTCCTATGCTATCCACCATCTTCCCACCAGCTATCTGTTTGGGGCTTTTAAAAGATTCTATTTAATACAGGGGAATTTTGAGCTGCTTTGGGAATATAGCTTCTCTCACCTTTCCTTCCTGGTATATGATTCTGAGTTGGCCAGTCAAAGTATTTCAGTTTGGTAGAGCATGGAGAACTTGCTAGGTACTGGGAGATGAATCTGGAAACGGAGGCAGGGAGATGATCAAGGTGGGGATGCGGAACCCAAGCTCTAACCCTGGAAGGGATGGCTTTGACGGGGAGATTGTAACTTCCATCCTCACAGGGCGATGACAGGACATCCTGTCTTCTGCCTGAGTATCGGCTGTCCCTTTCAACCAGGGCCATCTCAGGCAGGATGGGATGTCTTTGCTACTCCTCTGGTTCCTAGCTGGGTTCTGCCTGGCAAAGCAGCGTTGGCTCTGACAGCTTGACAAAGACTTTCTAGTACTCTTTCTTCTTTGTGTTCAGGGTCTACTTCACTTTCTGCTTTGAAGACAGGTCGAAGTCAGGCTTTACTAAAATTGTGACCTGTCTGAAGGAGAGCGATGTCCCACCTGGAGCTGAGTAGTCGGCTTGTGCTACACAGAGGAAAGATGAGTGATGCAGGTTGGAGGGCCTGGGGAACCGAGACGGGTCAGCAAAGCGTGGTCAGGTGGGACCAGAGCAGATGGACAGAACACGGCACAGCGTGCTGAAGCTGAGAAAATAAGGCAAAGTGGCCTTGAGGAACATCACAGCACCATGAGAAATGTGACTGTTCAAGTTTAACTGAACACTTTCTCAGAGTCCATTCTCCTGTTTCTCTCCTTTGGAACCCCCTCAATCCCCTTCCCTGGAATTCTGGTCTGCAAAGAGGTGTCCAAAAACAACTGCAAGTTTTTGATACGCCTCTGATTGAGAGAAGTGAAAACTGAAAATGGTAGTCACTCAGTCGTGTCTGACTCTTTGCGACCCCACTGACTGTAGCCTTGCAGGCTCCTTCGTCCGTGGAATTCTCTAGGCAAGAATATTGGAGTGGATAGCCATTCCCTTCGCCAGGTCGTCTTCCCGACCCAGGGATCCGACTTGGGTCTTCTCCACTGCAGGTGGATTCTTTACCTTCTGAACCACCAGGGAAGTCCCCTCCTATTGAGAAGTGGGATCTAAGTCCCCTCACCTTGAGGATGGGCTGATGCAACCCAGATGCCATTTCAACCAAGAGAATGCAGTGGGAGTGTTGGCCTAGGACTTCCCGGCTGGCTCACAAAAGGCCATCAGGTTTCCTTCTGGTTCTCTGGGAAAGACACCTGTCACGTAAGTCTGAGTACCCTGAGACCCTCATGCCAGGCAGGCGTTTCGGCAGTCCCAGGTGGCAGTTGGCATTAGCTGTCGGCCTCACGCATGCACCGCCTTGCATGTCCAGCTCCACCAAGCCTTCCTATGATGGCAGCACCTCCGGCCAGCATCTGAGGGCAACCGCATGCGAGATCCCAAGCTCGAACTTTCCAGCTGAGCCACAGGATTGTGAGACATGGTTGTCTTATGCTGCTACGTTTTGGGGTAATTTGTTCATCAGCAGTGGTAACCAGAACATGGGCTGTGGCATCAGGCGTTGCAGTGGGAGGTGGAGCCCTTGGGTGGAGAATCCTCTGGGGTGCCCCGCAGGACAAGCGCTCTCACTAGGGCGGGACAGTCTGTGTCCCATCCCCCCTTCATGGCTAGTCAGCTGGTGAGCTCTAGTCTTCTCCCATCAGGGTGACGTTGGCAGTTATGACTTCGATTTTTCTCGTATTGGCATCTGCACTTATTTGAGATCAGGTTTAAGGAGTTTGATTGACATCTTGTTTCTTTCCACTACAAAATAAGCTAATTTCTTTAGTCTCACCCACTATTTCTCTGAAGAAAGTTATTGATTGTCACAGTTTTCTAGACTGGGCAATCGATGCACACCAGTTTAAAGGGAAAGAAATGATGGATGGGAAGACCATTGAGTGCTATTCTACTTGATGGTACACTGTGATAATATAGCTTTTAGAAAGCTAAGAAGCCAGATGCAAAAGCATTAGGGGATTTGGCATCAGGATGAATGGTAATGTGTTTGTGGGCTGACATTTGAAGCTTCTTATCACCAGAGGCATTGGTAAATGCAAGATCTACTTGTCAGAGAATTCCCAGGTTCTGCTCTTGCGGCATCTTAGCCAAGACACTTAACCTCTCTGAGCTTAATTTTCTCTGATATGTGGTGGTGAGCCAAGGATAAACTAAGAAGAAACACAGTGGAATTCTAGAATATATAAGCTGGAAACTGTTTCTGAATTATCATTTGAATCAGTTGTGATTAGAGCTGCCTGCATGTAATAGAGAGTCCAACAGTAGAATGGCTTGAGAAAACTAGACGACTCCTTTCCTCTGAAGCTAAGGTAATCTGGATACGGTAGTGCAGGGCTGGAGTGGCAGCTTCTCCACGTTATTAGGATCCAGGCTCTGCCATCTCAAGCCTGTGACCCTTTTCCCCATGTTTTGATATGGCAGCTGGAGTTCCAGATATCGCATCTGCATTCCAGATAATACAATATGAACTTAGGTTCTTAGAAAAGGACAGAAAAGATATTGGAAGGCAGCCAGTAGCCTCTACCACCAGGAAGAAACAGGGAACCAAACATATCCAATTTTTTAGTAAGTTACATCCAATAAATCTTTAAAAAAAACATGAAATGTCTGGAACTCACAGAGGGGATGGAAAAGTTATATGGTATCTTCACCAAACTCTGAAAACATAAGTCCTCCTGGAAAATATGCATTCTTTTTTAAAAAGAAGAGTTGAATTTAGTTAAAGTGACAAAGAGACTATTTTAAAAACAGCAATTGAATGAATTCAGAATGCTGGCTACCAACTAAGCTCATTTTCAAAAGTAATTTAACACTAAGAAAATTCAACTGTTTCCCTTCAGATTGTCTTGTGCAGAGTGATAAAACTCGGATTTCTAAATTGAATTTCCATTTTGACCTTTGTGGGAATGATGTGTCAACTGTTTGTTAATAATGATCACTGGCATGATTCTAGAATAATCCACCAGGCAGTGTATCTTTGTGTGTGTGCATGGGGTGAGGGTGGGGATGCAGAGAATGACTCATACCATGTTAGAAATTTTTACAAATGGTGAACATCCTTGTGAAAATTTCCTGAATTGAGTTGTGTTGGAAATAATGAGGGCAGAGAGCACGTATAGTTTGAAAAAGTTTGCTGTTAGGAGAGTCTCGTGAATTCCTGTATGTGCCTGCCCATCACATAAGATCTGATGAGGGTGAAACAAAGGAATAGTCAGGTGTAGCATCGGAAGCACGTTAAGATTTTAATGATTCTCTAGGACTTTGCTGGTGTTCCACCGGCTAAGACTCCAAGTTCCCAATGCAGTTTGATCTCTAGTCTGGAAACTAGATCCTACATGCAACAAATAAGGGTTCAAATGCCACAACTAAGACCCAGTGCAGCCAATTGTTGTTCAGTTGCTAAGTTGTGTTTGACTTTTTGCAACCCCATGGACTGCAGTATGCCAGGCTTCCCTGTTCTTCACTGTCTCCTGGAGTTTGCTCAAACGCACGTCCACTGAAGCGGTGATTCTATCCAACCATTGCAAACAGTATGAAAAGGCAGCCAAATAAATATATTAAAAAAAATATTCTAATGATTCTCATAAGATCAAGGTCCCATCGTGGCTGCTGCCCCAACAGGGAGTCACTAAGGAGAGGAGAGACTTGGGCTTTGTGGCTCTAGGACCCTGCAGAGCAAAGCAGATATTCCATCAAGACAGATGCTATCACAATGGCCAAAAAACAGAGCACGCAGCATGTCAACAATATTCACAACTCCAAACCTGAATTAACTCCCGAGGCAGTCTCCCCGCAGAGACTGGAGGAGTCAGACTGTAACTCAGCCTGGGCACCCACAGTCTGAATTAGACTGTCCAGTTCAGGACTGGCCATTGGAGGGTCTGTGGCCCTTGAGAAAAATGTCAGTCTACCAATAATGAATTTTATTAAGTCCCAGTTGAGTCTGATAGGGAGGATGATAAAAGGAAAAGCAGGGCATAGCACCTGCCCTCAGACCAAAGGTCCAACCCAGACCTAAACAGGTGAGCAGTTTCTAGTACAGCGGCAAGGTTGTCCCTGCAAAGCACAGGTGAATTTCTGAATATGTTCTCCATATGATAAGTACAGCGGGGTGCCTAAGAAAGATGATGAAACCACAGCTTCCGGAGAAAGCCCTTGATCAGACTTTCCTGACACGACCCCACCTTCTGTGTGTGTGGGAGGCACACACATTATTTCTTGGCAAAGTTTCTGCTTCCTTCTCTGTACTTCTCTGCACGCATAGTGGGGTTTGTGTGGGGTGATGCTCACAGCTGGCTTTTGCTAAGAGTGGGTGACCAGAAGTCCCTGTACTTTTCCTGCATGGAAACTCTGGGGGTGGGAGGTAGGGGGAGGAGGAATCTCTTCACTGGATTTGGAAAAAAGGGCTGAGTAGGGCAAATCTTCCCCTTATTCCCCAGGCTTCTTAGAACATGCTGTGAATTTGTTTCGGAAAGAAGGAACAAAATATTCACACTGGAGAAATTCCCAGAATTGGCAAGGCCAACCCGAGATACACAAAACTGAGCATCCTCCAGGGTTCCTCTTCCTGTCCATGTTTGGCGGTGTTGTTGTAGTCGCTCAGTCACGTCCGACTCTTTTGCATCCCCAGGGAAGTCCCGTGACCTGCTTTATAAACCTAACTCTGCTCCCTGCATCTGTGCGTGCTAAGTCACTTCAGTCATGTCCAGCTCTTTGTGACCATAAGGACTGTAGCCCTCTGGGCTCCTCTGTCCATGGGATTCTCCAGGCAAGAATACTGGAGTGGGTTGCCATGCCCTTCTCCAGGGGATCTTCCTGACCCAGGGGTGGAACCCCAAGTCTCTTGTGTCTCCAGCATTGGCTAGGGAGTTCTTTACCACTGGCACCACTTGGGAAGCCCCAACTCTGCTCCATGCTTAAGAGTTAATTGTGTTCCTTAACCTCTCCTTGGCTCAATTTTATCACCTGAAAAATTTGAGAGGTATTAATGCTCAATTCAGAGATTTGTGCCAGTACATGCTTCTTAGACCAGTACCAGCGCTCCAAACACGGTTTGTTGTCATTATATCTTTTGTTTTTGCTGTGTTAGTCGCTCAGTTGTGTCTGACTTTTTGTGACCCCATGGACTATAGTCCTCCAGGTTCCTCCGTCCATGGAATTCTCCAAGCAAGAATACTGGAGTGGGTTGCCATTTCCTTCTCCAGGGATCCTCCCAACCCAGGGATTGAACCTGGTTCTCCTGCATTGCAGGCAGCTTCTTTACTGACAAGTTAGCTCTTAACATTATTTGGTTTCCAGCAGGGTGCATATAAAAGGCTATGATCACAGAGAGAAAACAGAGGGAGATTTCGGTATGGACTGGCGTTTGGAGACAGGCAGGTCAATACGGAGTTTGGGTGGTTTCTTCTGTAAAGTTGTTTGTGATTCACCTAGAAAAACAATCATCTGTAGTAGGTAAAGCATGGAGTCAAGTTTGGTGAACTCAGCTGATGTATGCTAATGGATGTTTGTGGTAGGCAGAATTCCAAGGTGGCCTCCTAAGATTTCCACCTTCTGGTGCATAATTACGTCCTCTTTTGCTATGGGAACATAGTCACAGGTTTCAGGAACTAGGATGTAAATGTCTTTTAGGGACATTATTTTGTCGACAACAATAGTCATGGGTTCAAAAAAACCTCAGTTTGGCCATGTACTGACCATGCAATTCAAATTGCTTTTTCTTGCTCATTTCTCTGACTTCATTTAGCCCTCTCCTCCGAAATTCTCTATAAGAAAGTCCCATTTTTAGCTTTGGTCCCAGGTAACTCACTGCTTGCACTAGCCATAACCTCACTTAAACAATAGGCATTTATTTCTTACAGTTCTGAGGTTGGGAAGTCCGTGATCAGGGTGCTGGCCAAGCTAGTCTCTGAACCTACTTTTCTTTTGTGTAAAATCAGAACACTAAAAGTTACTCGTGTGCTTCTTCTCCAGAGGGTCAGAGATCAGTGATGAGGGGTCCAGCCCAGGGCATAAGGAAGGCAAATATTCACCAAGTGGCTATTCTAGTTGTCCCTCAGTTTTCCATGACAGCAGGTAATTTTGGATAATTGTCATTCCTTGATTCTACTTACTGTTTTATCTGTTATGGTTACTTATTATGACATGTGGCCCCAGATGACCACATGACTTAGGCAAGCTTTTTACTGTCCATCTGGCCATATTGGCATCAGGCTGGTACAACAGCTTCATGGATTGACAGGCCAATCCCTTTTTTCTTTCTGGTTTTCTGGAAGCCCTCCCTACTGGTGGGGAGAATTCAGTTCGGACTGTGGGTGCTCAGGCTGAGTTATGGCATGACTTCTCCAGTCCCTGGGGGCAGCCTGCCTCGAGAGTTAATTCAGGCTTGGGGTTGTGAATACTGTTGACATGGTTAAGGTTAATGACCACAGGACAGGCATCAAAGAAGGATTGCAGTGAAGGTGCTGGTTGCCTAAGTGATGCATGTGGACCTGGCCCTGGGAGTGATAAGTCAAACAGCCCTGAGTGGCCACCCGGCTACTGTGTAGTGATGGGTGCCAAGGTTTGGAAAATAGCTGTTGGGTTGTTGGGAGAAAAATGGAGAGGTTTCTCTGAGGGTCTGTCTTGTGAGTAGTGCAGGTGTGCGGTGTGTGAAACCAGGGTCCTTCATAGGTCTGTTAAACATAGTTGGGACGTGGTGTACGTGTGTGTGCATACATGTGCACGTGTGTGTGTGTGCGCTGTGCGTATAAGAACATGAAAAGCAGAGAATCATAACATTCTAGGGTAGGGCAGTCTCACCCACGTCAATAACTGGATCAAAGAGTCTTTAAAAATATATATATATTTGAAAGATACATATTGGGGCCTGTAAAGTATATGCTTGTTTCTTTTAAGATTGATTACCTTTGGCCGTGCTGAGTCTCCGTTGCTGTGCAGCCCTTCTCCAGTTGGGGCAAGCGGGGGCCCCTCTTCATTGCGGTGCTGGGGCCTCTCATTGTGGTGGCTTCTCCCGTGGAGCGTAGGTGCTAGGTTCGAGGGTCTCAGTAATTGTGGTGCATGGGCTTAGTTGCTCTGCAGCACATGGAATCTCCCCAGACCAGGGATGGAACCCATGTCCTCTGCTTTGGTAGGTGGATTCTTAACCACTGGGCCATTGGGAAAGTCCTGTCTTTGGCCCTTTAACGATGATGGAAGGCCAGCTATGGACAGGAAGCGTTTTGTGGTTCACTATCAAGGTGTGGTCTTGCTATTATCTGCATAGCTCCAGACTCTGGCTTGCAAATCTTACTTCTGGCCTCATGAGTTTGGGGGGACCATTTTAGCATTCATTTCTGGCCTCCTTTTCTAGGGCTTTTCCTTAATATTCTACTCATTTCTTTGACTTCTTTCAACCTTTTCCTCTGCAATTTTCTGTAAGAAGCTTAAGTTTCAGGTAGCACATTGCCTGCACTAGCCATAACCTCACTCAAACAAGAGCCATTTATTTCTCATGGAGCTGGAGCCTGGGAAATCCATAATTCAGGCCACTGGCCGGTCAGGCTCCTGGTTGGAGCCCTCCTCCTTGCTTGCTGATGGCTGACTTCTCACTGTGTCCTCACAAGATAGATAGAGCAAGATCTCTGTGTCTCTTCTTATCAGGACACCAATCTCATCATAGGTACCCCAGCCTCATGACCTCATCTAATTACCTCCCCAAATTCCAGCCTCAGAAACCATCATACTGAAGATCAGAGGTTCAGCATGTACATTCTCGGGCTTCCCTAGTGGCTCAGGCGGTAAAGAATCCACCTGCAATGCAGGAGATGCAGGTTCAGTCCCTGGGTCGGGAAGATCCCTTGGAGGAGGAAATGACAACCCACTCCAGTATGCTTGCCTGGAAAATCCCATGGGCAGAGGAACCTGGTGAGTTACAGTCCATGGGGTTGCAGAGTCAGACACAACTGAGTGACTGAACACAAACAAAACGTATATTCTAGAAGGACACAGATATCCAGTCTATAACACCTCCCGAGTTGAAAGCCACTGTTCCACATGGTCTAGCGGGACTTTTTATTTTTAACTAGAATTGGCCGAACCATTTGTTGTTGTGCCACACACAAAGAGTCTCGGTGTGTCTGCCAAGTGAAGCAAGTAGGCACATGCTCACCTCTCAAGGATCGTGAGGCAGCGAGTTAAGTGGTTCCTGGCAATGATTCTCACATGAAAACTGGGAAAGATTATTTACTGTTCAGAACAGGCTATGAGTATTAGGAGCTGACTTCTAAATTTAGAGATGATTCATGTAATTTGGAACGGTATTGTTTCAAATCACATTAAAGACAAACACAGCAGGTGGTTCTTAGCGTTAAAACATTGTTTGCATTTTACTGGAAGGAGACAGAACTGGAGGGAACAAGGTGGCTGCTCCTATAGAGCCTCAGGTGGTCACGAGAGTTTGCCGAGTTGACGTAGGTGTGGGGTACCTAAGCTGGTTAACCTTTACCTCCGCCTGCTCTGTTCGGTTCGTTCTTTATAGTTTCAGGCTATCTCTGGAGACCCAGCGGGATTGTTAACCCGTGTATGATTCTGTTAGTCCACTGTGGACAGACGTTATTATAAAGAAGAAACTTGAGAAGATGGAAAGGTCTATAGGATGATAAAGCAGAGGTTTTGCTGGCTCTTTCAGGCAATGAGGTGGTGAAGGGGGGCGCTGATCAAACATGCTCTGTCTTTGAGTCTATCTTCCTTTTAAGTTTAGGGGCCATTTTCTGTTTTATTGAGTCGTTTAGAGTATTGGATAGTTGAGATGTTAGAGGAAGGGGAGTTTCAGCATAGTTGTACTTTTACTGCAAGATGAAAGACCTAAGAACTGATGAACTTCCACTTGGGATTTGGGCCAAATACTCCCTTCTCATTGAGCAAAGTGTGATGTGCCTTTTAGATGGGGTCTAGATGGACAGGAGCCAGAGATGGCTTCTGTTTTAGCAGTGGTCTTTAAACAGTATGCTTAGTCCTTAAGTGGTGTCCGAGTCTTTGCAACTCCATGGGCTGTAGCCTACCAGGCTCCTCTGTCCTTGGTATTCTCCAGACAAGAATACTAGAGTAGGTTGCCATTTCCTCCTCCTGGGAGTCTCCCCTGCATTTCTTGCAGGAAGATTCTTTACCGCTGAACCGTCTGGGAAGGAGGGGTGCCTTTAAAAATCACCAGGAGAGCCCTTCTAGATATCTGCACTCCTGTCCCACTCTTAAAGATTTGGATTCAGAGTTTCAAGTAGAGCCTGGACACATTTATCTTGAAAACAAAAACAAAAGCAAAACTCTCAGCCAAGTGATTCTGGTCGGTACTCCTGGTTAAAATCCACAGCCATACAGGACTAGTCACTGGAGGCAATTGACTGTAATGTGAGATGCTATCATTACTCTGAATCATGTGGATGATTCTGGGGAGAGGATCTAGTCGAACCCTCTACTCGAAGAGTAAATTATTTCTATAATACCTCTGCTATGTGGTTGTCCAGCATCTGGGTGAATATATGCACTGAAGGGGAATGTTGAAATGGGAGGCAATTTAGTCACTCTGCATGAAGGAAGAAAGGTTTCTCCATGTGGGTCTGAAATCTGCGGCCTGAAATTTGTATCCGCTGGCAGGACTGGCTACATCACGGATGGGGCTGAGTGCAAAATGAAAGTAGGGGGCCAGACCCTTGTTCAAAAGTCATTCAGAATCTCAAGAGAACAGCTGTGCATGCAACTAAGTAACCATGTTTTGAGTTGCAAGCCCTTCTCAGTTTTGGGACCACCTGAGTTCATAGTCCTGAAGCTGGTCCTATCCACTGGTCCCAGTTCTTTTCATTCTCCAGATCCTTTCTCTCTCCCACTGCCTGACTCTTTGCAACCCCATGGACTGTAGCCTGCCAGGCTCCTCTGTCCTTGGAATTCTCCAGGCAAGAATACTGGAGTGGGTAGCCATTCCCTTCTCCAGGGGATCTTCTCAACCCAGGGATCAAACCTGGATCTCCTGCGTTGCAGGTAGATTCTTTACTCTCTGAGCCACCAGGAAAGCCTGTGTAGGACCACAGATTCATGAAATCAAGGATTGTGTGTATTTTGAGAGGCAGAAGTCATAACTAGAGGTCAGTCTGGGAAGATAGCTTAGTTAGAATGTGGGTATTGACTGGTGAAAAGTGAAAGTGAAAGTCTCTCAGTCGTCACTGGGTACCTAAGTATGATTATCGTGTCTGTCTGATAGATTTGTTTGGGGGATTGCATTAGCTAATTGGTATAACACACTGAAAATAATATGTGGCACAGAACAAACTCTCAAAAACTGCCAGCTTTTTTATCTAATGGAACTATTCCTATTTTGATCTACGGTGTATGGCATCCACCATCTTCTTCCTTGTAAAAAACTCAGCTCTGGGACTTCCCTGGTGGTCCAGTGGCTAAGACTCCCTGCTCCCAGCGCAGGGGTCCCGGGTTCCATCCCTGGTCAGGGAGCTAGATTGCACATGCAGTAACAAAGAGTCCCACATGCCACATAAGATCGAAGATCCTGTGTGCTGCAGCTAAGACCCAGTGCAGCCAAATAGATAATCAATCAATTAAAAAAAAAAAACCCTAGCTCTGAGAGCACTTGCCTTTCTCCACCGTTCCAGCATCACCCATTCCTCATCTTGCAAGGCATACCCCTGGGGTCCCTATCTCCCCTCTGACTTTGCTCCAATCCATTCTCTATGTAGCAGGCAGAGTGAACTTTTAAAAGAGAACTGCAAACCCTTCCACTCTCTGCCTTAACCCCCACCCCTGTGATGCCCTCGCCCATTGCCTTCTGGATGGAGTCATCCTTCTTCGCTGACCTGTGACCTCGTGAGCTGCACCTTGCTACTGTCCAGCATTCTCTCACCATTCTTGTTATTCATCCGTCAGCTCACCCTTTGAATAGATACTGAGCCCTCACCAGTAGGAACATGTGCTAACACTCCACAGTCAGTTTCCATCATGGTAGCTATTATTACTGTTGTTGTTGTTATTCAGTAGCAGATGTTTGCAGAGTCCTGGGGATTCAGAAGTGAACAGAGACACAGCTCCTTCCCTTGTAGCACTTGCTGCATCGAGAGGAAGGTGGACCTTTAGCACCTAGTCATGTATCTTCTGACCCAGTAACTCGACAAGCAGACCATGATACTGTTGCTTTGATCCCCAGTCTCCTAGGCCACCAGCTGTTATATCTGGGGCAACACTACTTCCCCTGAGCACTGCACTGAGGCCACTTTTCTCAGCTGGAGAGATGCTCCCAGGCCATGGAGGTGGAGGTGGGTGATGAGAAGCGGCATTGGTGGAATGTCGTTTGGGAATAAGGAGTACAGAGCTTGCTGATGGACTGGATATAGGAGGTAAGGGAAAGTGAGAAGCGAAGAGTGACTCCTAGACTTATTTACATACTTTGTCTAGAGGTGGAAGTGCTGGTCGAGCAAAATGTGTCAGGTCCTAAAATATATTAGCATTTAGTGAAGATTCGCAGTAGGCTGAAAGAGTGGTATGTGCGTGCTAAGTTGCTTCAGTTGTGTCTGACTCTTTGAGACCCTTTCTGCTATAGCCCACTCAGGGGCTGTGTAGCACACAGGTTCCTCTGTCCAGGGGATTCTCCAGGCAAGTATACTGGAGTGGGTTCCCATGCCCTCCTCCAGGGAATCTTCCTGACCCAGGGATCGAATCCACGTCTCTTACATCTCCTGCATTGGCCGTCCCGTTCTTTACCACTGGGAAGCCTTGAAGAGTGGATCTCTTGTGTGCTTTCAGGGACAGACTTGGAGAAGCCTTTTGCTTTGGGTTGGTTTGTCTGGATGGTGAGACAGGTCAGAAGCATACCTCAGAGGGGGCAACTGTACCTGGGGTGCTTTGATTAAAATCTGAGTATGGCTCTCCCATCAAATCCTTATTGGAATCCCTCTCCCAGTGAAGCTTCTTTGTCTGTGGCTCCTTCGTGGACAAATCAAATCCACAGTCCAAGAGAATCGCCGCTTGCCTCGCTGATTTTACCCTGGGCTGCATGGATCATATGAATAATGGGAGCTAAACTGTTTTATAGTCTGGAAACTCCCAGAAGCCAGGCTCTTTGTCATGAATTCTTGATCTGCCTTGTTGGCAGTTTCGCAGCTCAGACAGCAGGGGAAGCGAGCGGGGAGCCGCTGGACTTAAGGAAGATGAATGGGCACCGTCTGAGGATGCACAGGTGATGGGAACCTGGGGGAGGTGACCAGCTGCCTTGTCGTTTGTAATATTGAGGGCACGGCGGCCCCTGCCAGAGCTGTGTGACTGATTCAGGAAAACGGATTTCCAGAAACCTTGAGAAATGACAGGTGTGAGTTAATGACGAGAAGCTCTGAAAGAGGGTTTTTTTTGTTGTTGTTGTTGTTAACTATAGATATCACAGAGGTGACTTATTGCCCAGACCGAAGGCTGGCATGTGTGTGCGCGCTCAGTCGTGTCCGATTCTTTGCAACGCCCTGGATTGTAGCCCGCCAACCTCCTCTGTCCATGGGACTTCCCAGGCAAGAATATTGGTGTGGGGTTCCAGTTTCCTGCTGCAGGGGACCTCCCTGACCTAAGGGTTGAACCCGCGTCTCCTACACTGGCAGACAAGCTCTTTACCACTAGTGCCACCTGGAAAGTCCCTGAAGGCTGGCTTAGATAATGCTAATGGTCGCCGTCTGCCACGTGGTTATCACTGGGTCAGGGGCTTTCATCATTCTTGGTTCTCACATGGCCCTGCGAAGCAGATATGATCCAGCTGTAGATAAAGGATTTGAGACCAAGAGGGATTAAGTGTGCCCCTGACACGGCTTCCATTGTACCAGGGCCAGGAAGCCATTCCACGTCTTTTAATTATGAGATCCGTGGTCTTTTCACTCCACTGGAAACCTGGGTAAACCTCTAGTGCTTCTTCCAGTTTTCGTGAGTATAGCTTTGAGAGAGATGTTTTTAGCACTTTATTGCTCCAGCACCTTTCCTTGAAACTCTTTAATGCCAATTGTCTTTGTCGCCACAGGAAAGCAAGCAGCTCAGATGCTTGGGGGACCTGTGTCATTTGCTTTGCTAAAGAGGCTGGAGTCATCCAAGGGCTGCTTCACCCTGAGATTATAGATGAGAGATTGAAATTGATTTCTGACCCAGCACTGTCAGGAGGCATCCCTGAGCTGCCTTTTGGGATCTGGTCTCTCTGCTCACTTCTACAGAGAGGTTGGATGTCATTGAAAAAGATGTCAGCATGCTTGTCTTTGATGGATGAGCTGGCTTAACAGAAGCCTCAAGCTCAGTGTAGGCCATCAGCTGATCAGCTCCTGAAGAAACCCGTGCCACACTGATCATATTAATAGGAGCAGAGTGCCAGTCCAAGGAGGTGATGGTCTGCATGGCTCATCAGCCTGTCTTAGCTTGTGCCCACTCAGGGATATTAACAAGGTTAAGTTCATTTAGAAGCGGGAAATTGGCATTGTCAAGGAACCGGGACTTCAGTAGTGTGATGAATGTTTTAAGAGTTTTCGTTTGGAAGGAGAGGAGAACAAGCCAATGTGTGTTTGAGGCATGGTCTCTCTGTAACGACTTAGAAGGAAGTTGAAAGGGAAGAAGACAGGGAGCCTCACTGACTCAGGGGTGGACATGAGGTGCCCGAGGAAACATTTGGAGGAAATCAGGGTAAGGGTGTAGAGAAAGAGGGTGAAGAGAGTTGGTGGAGGAGCATGAATCCAGTCAGAGAAAGATCCAGAAACTCAGCTCCGATGGACTGATCACAGGGATGGTGCCTTAGAAAGACAGGGCAATGCATTTTTTTATTTTTTGGGTATGGTATTAGAGATCTTAGTTCCCGGACCAGAGATTGAACCTGCACCCCCTGCAGTGGAAGCATTGAGTCCCAAACACCTGGCTGCCAGGGAAGTCCCAGGACAACGCAGTTTTAAGTGTGCGAACCTGGCTGAATGTCAGTGTTCCAGGGAGAGGACTCTTCTCTTTTCCAAAGCGCCGGTCCTAAGAAACTGGTGATTGAACTCATATGAGAAGGAAGGCTACAGCCTGGCGTCCTATTTGTCTGCTTATAATAAAGCAATCTGAACACCCCAAATAGCAGTGTCTGTTTGAGGATCTAGAGAGTCAGGATGGAGGATGGCTGAGGAAGGGGTGAGAGTGTTCCAAGACCACAACCCGAGGGGAGATGCTGTTTATCCCTGACGCAGCGAGCATGGCCCAGACTCGCATCCAGGGTGGGGAGTCTTGCTTTGGTGGGTGGTTTCATTATGTTGGGCTACCCACATTTAGGCTGGACCCGGATGTGTTGACGTCTGTTTGGTAGTGGATTGTTGCCATTTCCTTCTATGCGAGAGTCCACAAGGAGGAAGGGGAGGAGAGGGAGGTAGCTGAGGCAGCAGGCTGGCACTATCCATTTGGGAAAACAGGATGAGCTGAGATTAAAAAAAAAAAAAATCACACAAAGTACATGAATTCCTACATAGTCTCTGCCTTGTGTACTCTGAAATGGGAGTAGGAGACGGCACCAAAATACACAAACCCACTCAATCAGAGGTGTCTGCAAGAAATAGACAACACTGGGATTTTCTTGGAGTAAGTCATCTTAGGAAACTGGTAAAGATGAAGCCCACAAAACAATTTGAATAAACGTTTCCCCTTTGTTTCCATGCTTGTCTCGTGTCCTTTGGAAGGAATAAAAGCAGGCTCCAGGTGGGGCTTCCCAGGTGGTGCTGGTGGTAAAGAACATAACTGCCAATGCCAGAGACACAAGAGACACTGGTTCGATCCCTGGGTCGAGAAGATCCCATGGAGGAGGGCATGGCAACTTACTCCAGTATTCTTGCCTGGAGAATCCCATGGACAGAGGAGCCTGGGGGGCTGCAGTCCCTAGGATTGCAAAGAGTTGTTCATGACTGAAGCGACTTAGCACACATGCATGCGTATGTAGCAGTGCCCTTTGTAAATAAACTTTAAAAGCAAAAATAAAAAACAGGCTCTGGGATCTGGAATGCTATGTGAGAAGCACAGCAGGGCTTCCTCTGGCCGCCTGGGTGTCACAGGAAAGTTGGCCTTGGTTGCCCTTCAGGGAAGGGACAAAGCAGAGCTGTGACAACTGCTGAAGATCCAGGACTCGGGACCTGCATCACTTCATCTATTGCTCTGCACAGACTGCCATGCTTTGCGAAGGTGTATATCTGGAAAAGCAAGGTGTTGAGAGCCCAGTTGTAATTTGTGTGTGTGGAAAAATGGACTCTTTCTACAGCCTGGAGTTTCCTTCAAGCAGGGTGGGTTTTATGTGTATAAGTCTTCGCTCCTGGGCAGGTCCAGCTTTGCTGGGTTTTCCTAGAGCCCAGGGAAAGGAAAAATGATTTATTTGATCGTGGATGAAGCCAAATATTTGCACACCTCGCTGTTCACCTGTTGCTCACGTGGCAGTTCGGCCAGGACTGAAGAAGGCTGTGGCCCTGGGGGCAGGGGAGCGGAGTTAGACGAGTGAGCTGGCCTGGTGAGCAGGTTCAACCCCTACTGCTGTTTAAACATCGCTGGCCTCAGGGGGCCCTGGACAGATGAATAAAAGTCGGGGAAGGCCATTTCACCAGGCGCAGTGCTTACAGGGCTACCCGGGGCCTCACAGAGGGCTGCTGGGCATTTTCCTGCACCGCCGGCTGGTAGGACTCGTGCTGCAGAGGACTGTACGCTGCGGAAACCTGGGGAGAACCTAGAGCTCTGTCGGCCCTCTGGGGCACGCAGGCGGGGCCTGTGCTTGCCACTTGGTGATCCCTGAGGCTAAGGGGGCCCCATGTTTCTGGAGGGAAATGCTGTACAGGTTGAGATTCAATAACACAGGTGATTGGGAAGCCCACTGACTGCCTTCTGCTTCACTTGGTTACTAACGATATTTCTCTCTCGGACGAGTCAAGCGAGGGCAGAAGTCCTGATTTAGGAACGTAGAATTCTAGAGCAGAGAGGATCGTGAGAGCCAAGTGGTTGGTCAAGGTCAAAGCTGGTGGCCGTGGCAGAGCTTAGATTAGAGGCTAGTCTGTGTATTCCCAGTTCACAGGATGCCCTTTCCTCTACTCCAACCTGTTCTCCAGAATCACAGCAGTTACAAAACGTACCTGCGATGAACATGGCCAAGCTGGAGCCTTCCAGGCAGCATCAGCCTGTCAGTGGAGACCCCCCTGGGCTTGAGGTCTGGATAAAAGTGCCTCACCCTTCTGATTCCAGTGGAGAAAATCCAGACTTCTCTCCAATTTCCATAACTTCTCCAAGGCTTGATCTCTTCTGGCCCCCTCTGCATCCTAGGCTTGTGAAGATGAGCTCTGTTCCTCAAAACGAGTCTCTTCAGTAGTTTCTCACATGGTAAAGAAAAAGAAATCCATGTCTGCTAAGGGTGTTTTGGCTTCTGTGTACTCTGATAAGGTCTGGGTGGGAGAGGGTTGGGAGACAGGGAAGAAAGAATTGGCCGAAGAGAGATCTGCACAGCAGCAGTGTCAACAGGTATTGCAAGGAAGCAATGTCATTTTTTTTTCCTTTTACATAGATTTTTATTTTTTAGAGCTGTTCTAGGTTCCCGGCACCGTTAAGCAGAAAGTCAGAGTTCCCACATACCCCTCCCCTCATCTAGCCTTTCCCCCCCATAAACACCCAGCACCTGAGTGGCACCTTTATTGCACTTGATGAACCTGCATTGACATGTCATTATCACCCAAGGTCCATAGTTTACATTACTGTTCACTCTCGATGGTGTACATTTATGGGTTTGGACAAATGGATAATGACATATATCCACCACTGTATTACTGTAAAGAACAGGTTCTCTGCCCTGGAAATCCTCTGTGCCTTGCCTGTGTACCCTCTGCCCTCACCTGACCCCTGGAAACCACTGATCCTTTTACTGTCTCCATAGTTTAGTCTTTTCCAGAATGTCATATGGTTGGAATTGTGCAGTGTGTAGACTTTTCAGTTTGGCATCTTTCACTTGGTGATATGCATTTAAGGCTCCTCCATGTAATATCAATTCTTAACAGTGTTCTCCCCCGCCTCCAGGCTTGTTGCAACATGCACACTCCTCTTCCTCATTCCCACTCCCATTTCAGGGCTTCCCTGGTGGCTCAGATGGTAAAGAATCTGCCTGCAGTGCAAGAGATCGGGTCCGATCCCTGGGTCGAGAGGGTCCCCTGGAGGAGGGCATGGGGATACCACTCCAGTGTTCTCACCTAGAGAATCCCGTGGACAGAGGAGCCTGGCGGGCTATAGTCCATGGGGTCTCAAAGAGTCAGACACAACTAAGCGACTACCCCTTGCACCTCCATCTCAGGACCTCAGCCTCTGTGTTCCGGCTTGCCCTCTGGAGTTCCCCATTCTTCCCCTTCTGTTGTGCAGAGTAACTTCTGCACACCCTAGATGCTGTCTTCCCATCTGTTCGTGAATATTCTCTGCAACACCGCACCTACTCCTTGTGGGCACTGAGTTCTTCCTACAGACAAAGCTGTGCTCTTCTAGAAGGGATTCCGTTAAAAGGAAACTGTCTCTAAAACTGTTCTATAGGGGCGCACTCAGAGCTGTTCTATAGGGGCTGACAAAGATGCTGGGAAAGGCTGGGGTGCGCATCTGAGCCCCAGCAGGGCTGAGCCTCCCTGGAGAGGCGTGGCAGGGCTGCCTGTCCTGAGTCACTGCCGCCAGCAGGGAAACCCAGGAGCCGCAGGAGAGGGCAGTATTTCTGGAGGAAAGTGGAGACACGCCTGGGAGCAGACCCACCAACCAGGAAGGTTCCCGGAATTCCCTTGCCTCCTGCTCTTCCAGGG
The DNA here is from genome assembly GCA_006410635.1 of Cephalophus harveyi. Lineage (NCBI taxonomy): Eukaryota > Metazoa > Chordata > Mammalia > Artiodactyla > Bovidae > Cephalophus > Cephalophus harveyi. The sequence continues at coordinate 536,710 of SJYT01073199.1, read as the reverse complement.
GGCTGACCCGGGCCACATGCCCACACCCTACTCAGACTCCTTTCTTCCTTCTGTCTCACCCGTGTAGCTTTCCCCAAGCTTCGGTGCTTAGCGCCCATCCCTTCTCTCGTAACGCACACTTTAGAACTTCGCCTGTCTCCTGACTTCATTCTGTTCAGCTGACGTTCCACTCTGGGCTTTCAGCCCAGTTCCTCTTCTGATTTCAGATCCACACACCCCGCCTGGTCCCCCCAAAGTCGTCGACACTCAATATCTGGCAAACCTAATTCATGGTCTTCCCACCCAAACCCAGTCTTCTGCCTGACTTCTGCTTTCTGTGTTTTGGGTCATCAAGCATTTGATTCTCTGCATGTCTTTTTTTTTTTTTAAAAACATATTTTGCCCCATTATGTAATCATAGTTCAGGCTGGTTGATTCTCGCTCTAACACTTCTGTCTCCTTTTTCCTGGCTGCTTCTTGAGTCTCAAATCTCCTCATCTCTCTCCTGGTCACTTACTGGTCCTCTAATCTGCCTCCTACTTCCCAGGTTTCTACTTCAATCCTCCCAAACAGAAGCTTAAGCTTCTTACAGAAATTGTCTAACCTGCCCCTCCACCCCTGCTCCCCACCCATGCCCTTGCCCCCTGACTTTCAATAACTCCCCATTATCTATTGGAAAAAGTCTTGATTAGGCTTTCCTGGAACTTCATGATAGGATTTTCAACCAGCCTTGAAAACCTCATTGCTTCTTTTCATGCAACCCAGCCAAATCGGATTATCCTCGGTTTCTGAAACTCACGGTATCCTTTCTGACTTAATATTTTTGTTTATAATATTTTCTCTGCTCATCATGCTCTCATTCTCCATCACTGCCTACCAGATTCTACCTACACCTGAAGTTCAGCTCACATGCCACCTTTCCAAAGACCTCTCTTCTCACTTCATGGAGTAATATTCTCTTGCTTTCCTGAAAGAATACAATTCATTTTTGGACTTGATGTTTTCCAGTTGATAATTATGTGTTAAGTTTGAAGCTCTGGAGGAGAAGTACTCTGTCTTGTTCACCTTCGTATCTTTTAAAGCAAGTGATACGTACTTCAGTGAATCATTTCATCATATGAACCAGAAGCACGTGCATATGTGCTCAGTCACTTTGATCATGTCTGACACTTTTGACCCCATGGACTGTAGCGCCCTCCAGACTCCACTGTTGATGGGATTTCCCAGGCAAGAATACTGGAATGGGTTGCCATGCCCTTCTCCAGGGGATCTTCCCAACCCAGGGATCGAGCCCGAGTCTTCTGCATCTCCTGTACTGCAGGTGAATTCTTTACCTCTGAGCCACTGGGGAAACCCCAACAGGCAGCACACTGGGTCCCAAAGGAATGGAACAGCAGGATGGGGAATTCTGAATCTGCTGTGGGAGCAGAGAGTAATTGGAGCAGGAGGTATCGGCCTCGGTGGGTGATATCAGAGTAACTGAATACATTCACCTGGGCAGGGGCATTGCCAGGGAAAGGGAAGATGTTGACAGCATCCTTCTTCAGCTTTACTATGTTGCCTCTGGCTGGCCCTGAGTATGGACATGGGCAGGGCTCAGATAGAGCATGTGTGGTGTTGGATTATTCATTATACTCGGAACAATAGGGAATTCTACTGGGGAGAATGGGGGAGTTTGCTGGAAGCCAGTTGTTACGGCTCATAATATTACATCCAAACCTTTTGTGTAATGTAACCCATTACCATATCCCCTGGGTGGCTCAAAGTCACAGAATCACAGAATGTAAGAGTTGGAAAGAAATTCAAAGGGAATCTTGTCAAATCCCCTAGTCTTATGAGTAGGAAAATTCAGATCCAGAAAGGTTAGATAATTCTCCCAAGGTTACATAGAAATACAAACCAGAGCCAAGAAGAAAACTCAAAGGAGAAAAGAATAAGTGTGTATCAAATGCCCACTCTGTGCCCGTGCCATGCCAGCAAAGTGAGGTGAGCCTTGAATTTCCCATTCATGGGCAAGGAAGTCACAGCTCAGAAAGGTGCAATAACACAGGCAAATGATGGATCCATAATTTAGTTCCAAAATCTGGCTCCCAAGTAACACTGATGTGCTCAGTCATGGCCAACTCTTTGCGACCCCACGGAGTGTAGCCCGCCAGGCTCCTCTGTCTGTGGAATAGTCCAGGCAAGAATACTGGAGTGGGTTGCCATTTCCTCCTCCAGGGCATCTTCCATACCCAGGGATTGAGCCCACATCTCCTACATTGGCAGGCAGATTCTTTACCACTGGGTCACCTGGAAAGCCCAAGAGATGGCATGTTTTACTGCTTGCTGCTGCTACTTAAAAGATAAGTGGATACAAAAAAAAAGAAAGAATTGCCTTTGTAAGCATCTCTTGCATGCATTGAAGGCAAAAGGACAAGAGGGTACAAGAAGATGAGATGATTAGATAGCATCACCGACTCAATGGACCTGAACTTGGGCAAACTCCGGGAGATGGTGGAGGACAGGGAAGCCTGGCGTGCTGCAGTCCTTAGGGTTGCAGAGAGTCAGACGTGGCTTAGTGACTGAATGACAACAACAACTTCCATACAGAGCGCTTGAGGTCCATCACAAGGACGCTCTTGTTCCCTTGAACAGTGACTCCAGGAGGCAATGATCCTGTTCTTCATTTTGCTGAATATTACATAACAAAGAGAGGCTGTGGCTGTCCTCCCAAAGTCGTCCTGCTTGTAACTGGTACAACCAGCATGAGAACCATGTCTGTTTTGCACCACTTTAGTCTCTTCACTGTGAAAGTAAAGAACCCTTTGAGCCCCCTTTGAGCCCCGGTGCCCCAGTCACTTCTCCTCCCCTAAACTTTCACTAAATGATGGAGTTAACCAAAAAAAAAGTTGAAGATGCGCTGAATTCCTGGAGCCTGACGGCCTTTGCTGCTTGCCTTTTCCATCTTTTATTATGAGGGTTATCATTTTTAAAACTATGCGGGAAGAGGGAGAAGCATTGCTGGGGACCATGGTGTCTTAGGAGACTAAGGACCAGAGGGTGGTGTTCTCAAGGAGTTTACCTACTGACACCTGAGTCCCGGGAAGAAAGGAGGATACGGATCCTGCCAAGGCAGGTGGTGCCTGTGGCTACGATTTGGGTTTATGGCCTATGCTGAAGGCCTCTCGACTTGGCACGGAGAACATTCCATGAGATGGAAGTGTCCAGGACAGCTGATAAAGGTGGCATGAAAATGAATGTTAAGGATGGGAAAACCACCGGGAATCTTATTCTATGCAAACAGCCATTGTATCCTTGGATTTAAAATATATATATATATTTGTATTGGAGTATAGGGCTTAGGAACTAAAAGCCTCTTGATGAAAGTAAAGTGGAGAGTGAAAAAGTTTGCTTAAAGATCAACATTCAGAAAACGAAGATCATGGCGTCTGGTCCCATCACTTCATGGGAAATAGATGGGGAAACAGTGGAAACAGTGTCAGACTTTTTTAACTGAACTAAACTGAACTGATGGGGCTTCCCTGGTAGCTCAGCTGGTAAAGCATCTGCCTTCAATGTGGGAGACCCTGGTTCAATTCCTAGGTCAGAAAGATGCCCTGGAGAAGGGATAGGCTACCCATTCCAGTATTCCTGAGCTTCCCTGGTGGCTCAAATGGTAAAGAATCTGCCTGCAATGCAGGAGATCTGGGTTTGATCCTTGGGTTGGGAAGATCCTCTGGAGGAGGGCATGGCAACCTACTCCAGTATTCTTGCCTGGAGAATACCCATGGACAGAGGGGCCTGGAGGGCTATAGTCCATGGGGTCGCAAAGAGTCAGTCACGACTCAGTGACTAAGCGCAGCACAGCACATAGTTGATATACAGTGTTGTGTTAGTTTCAAGCATATGGGAAAAAAATCTAAAGAGTAGATACATGTATATGGCCTTGAATAGTGAGCACAGCATAAGTGATTAAGTGAATCAGAGATTACAGTACAGCTGCACAGGTGTCAGCTTAAAGGGGCTCAGCATAAGACACAATTAAAAGAGACAGACAACTGTGTGGACAAGATGACTCTTAAGGCCACTTTGAGAGTCGGTGATTCTTCAAGCCTCTTACACAGCCCAAGTGTGCTCATAATGAGGACACTGGCTAAGTCTGACCAAATCCCCCATTTATCTGTTGATGAATATTAAGTATAATTGAGTTTTTCACACTTCAAATTTCCTCCAGTACCTGGAAGAATGATCATTGGCCATCTCCTATAACTAGTGAGTATCAAATTCTTAGACCCTTTCAAACAGCTGCCTGATTTGCGTTTGACTTTCCAATAGCTGCCCGATTGGGGTTTGGGACATTGTCCCTTGTGCCTGCCTTCAGTCCCCTTCTGAAAGGAAACTCGTAAAATCTACCTTCAAACCAAACTGATAATAAAGCATGTAAGGCAAACAAAATCTTTGCTAAGAAACATTCACCAACCCCCATTTTAAAATAGACATTGAATAGTCTATAGACATTGAATAGTCCGATAGACATTGGACTTTGAATTCAGCTAGTAGAGAACTGTTTTTAATCAAATTGTTCAGCTAGAATGATAAGTAGAAATCATTGGATTTTAGTTCTGGCAGGTCTAAATGCTGCAAATTTTAAAAAAGCCTGTATAAAATAGAGATTTCTGTGTATTTGAATGAATTGATTAGCAAAATGTGGACAAATTCTCTTTCCTGAACTTTTGTTTTGGGAAAAAAAAAACATTAATTTTAATGTCTTGTATTAAAATCACAAAGACCTTGTTTGTCTTAAGGGTAATGCTTCTCATAAAAACAATGGGAAATGGCATCGTCATTTAAAAAGCCTGGTGTCCGTGGCTGTTCAATGTTGATGTATGGCAAAAAACCACCACAATATCGTAAAGTAATTAGCCTTCAATTAAAATAAATTAATTTTTTAAAAATGTAAAAAAAAAAGCGTGGTGTTATTGGTTTGATGGAAATGTTCCAGTGGAAATGAAATGTGTATTCCTATTTAATATCATGAACAATTAGAGAATTTCATTAGCAAGTGCTATTCATGGAAACCTGCATAAATGAAAGCATGTTTCTGGAACTCTAGGGGTGTTTTTGAGTCTCTGGCATTCCATGGTTCTCAGAAAGTCTTTTTTTGGAAAAAAAGGAAAAGGAAACCAGAATTTAAAGAAAAAGAAATTGTTAATGCAGCCTGGCTCTCTGAGATCCCTAATGTGTTGCCCCAGAAATTTTCATTAAAAAGTTGACAGGTGTGCTTTGTTAGAATGCTAACTCCTCTTTCCCATAATCTCTGTCTGTCTCTGAACCATCTTTGGTTCCCCACCCACCCAGCCCCCTCTTTCTTTTTATTAGAATGTTATCTACAGCTTTCAGAGTTTTTTGGTTTTTTTTTTTCCCTCCCTCTTATCACATTTACATACTCTCTTCAAGAAGACTTGCTTCTAAATTCAGACAAAAACACAAGCTGCTCAACTTCCCTGGCATTATGACAGTGGCAGAGCATCTAAGTCCTGAATCTGAGCCGCTTCCCACTTTACCTCCCAGTTTGCTGCCTCTTTTCCTGTCACTGTCATCATCTGCACAGACCCAGGCCACTTCTTCCCTTGTCATCCTTCCTGAATATTCTACTTGGAGTCGCTCATTGCCGCCATGTTTCGCTTGGACTCTTTTAGGTAACCGGTTATAGCACAAAGAAGTCCAAATTTATGACTTTTCTTTCAAACATATGTAGATTTGATCATTGGGAGCCACACTGCTACCTGGCAATATGCAGTGCTCCACGGTGTCACCAGCTCGAGTTCTGTGCCAGCGGTTCTCAAACGGTGGTTGGGAACCCGCAGCATCAGCGCATCCCCTAGGAACTGGCAGGGATGCGGTTTCTAGGCAACGCCCCCCACCCCCCACCCTCATGACTCAGAATCTCTGGGGGTGGGGCTCAGCAACCCCTGCTTTTAACAAGCCTTTCAGAGGATGCTTGCACCACCACGCAGGAGATGTGGTCGTCCTGTACTGAGGTCTTTCAGACTCCTGAAGGCATCTGGGTTTGTCAGCCCCAGTCCACATTATCTGTAATCCTTGCAAGTCCCTGGGACAGATATTATTTTCCCATTTGATCACTTAGTTCCTAGTATGTGCAGGACTTGGGTAGTCATGGTGGGAAGTGTTTGGAACCACACTGTTGCCTCTGCAGGTGAGATGGCACTGGTGTGAATTTGCTATTTTCCCCCTTCTCTCTCCCATCAGTGGCTCAGGTGGTAAAGAATCTGCCTGCAATGCGGGAGACTCAAGCCCTGATCCCCGAGGCAGGAAGCTCCCCTGGAGAAGGGAGTGGCAACCCACTCCAGTATTCTTGCCTGGAAAATTCCATGGACAGAGGAGCCTGGTGGGCTAGAGGCCGTGGGGCTGCAAAGAGTCAGACAAGACTGAATGACCAACACTTTCTTGCTTCTCTTTCTTTAAGTGTTGTTTTTTTTGCAGTTGTTCTAGAACAAGTGGTGTTCTTCCCAGGTGGATTTAGTGCTGACTATGTAGAGGGCATTAATGGAACTAAGTCTTGTCTGTGTTAACCTATTTAATCTTCCCAGCAGTCCTGTTTATTAATATTAAAAAATATTAATAACCAAGACAGACTCTGAGAGCCAAAAGCCTGGATGGGAATCTTGGTTCTGCTACTCATTTTTCCAGTGATGAAAATGAGGCTCAGAAAGGTTCAGCAGTTTGCCTGAGGACACATATTTAGTAAGTGGAGGAGCTGGGAAGCCAGGAGCTGGGAAGCCAGCTGGGAAGCTAGAGTGTGTGTCCCAGCCACTATGCGTACTGCCTCTCTGAAGGTCAGGCTCTCCCGTTTGGCCTGGAGACAGTATGAAGCTTTACCAGGTTTGTCCTTGGAACTCCTGGTATTTGCCTGGTTCGCCTTCTGGATCTTTCAGCTCTAAGAAACTCTGGGTATTCTGTCACCCTGATATCCCCAACTTAGTTCATGAGGAAGAATTGGCCTCTCATTTTCTGGGCATCTACCTTGAGATAAGGCTTTCCTGATAGCTTATCTACATGCAGATAAGAGTCTGCCTGCAATGCAGGAGACAGGAGACTGGGGTTCCATCCCTGGGTCGGGAAGATTCCTTGGAGGATTAAAGAGCAACCCACTCCAGTATTCTTGCCTGGAGAATGCTAAGGGGTGCAGTCCATAGGGTCGCCAAGAGGAGGACATGAGTAAAACAGGAAACAACAACCTTGAGATAAAGCCTGGTTCATGAGACCACCTTATCTTTGAAACTGCCACGTGATTCTTGCCTGAATTGAGACGCCTGCTTGCCAAGATCCTAGTCTCTTTCTCAACCCTGCTGTTTAGATTTCTTGGTTACCAGTATTTCCTGGCACATTTTATGACCACAGGGCCTGTAGTGAGGTCACATCCAGTCACCTGAAATTCTCTTTCATCCAAGAGTCCTTGCTTTGGTTTGCCCCTGACTTGCCTATACTTGTGAACTAAATTATCAACCCTCCATATCTACATAGTAGAGAATAATGGCTAAAAAAAATATTAATAACCAAAACAGACTCTGAGAGCCAAAAGCCTGGATAGGGATCTTGGTTCTGCTACTCCAAGGTCAGCTGTGTGACCTTAGGCAAGTTCTTTAACCTCTCCCTGACTCAGTTTTCTCATCTGTGAAATGGGTTGAGGTTAGTAACCATCACATATGCTTGCTATGACCTGGGTCTAGAGTTGTTCCTCACTTTCCTGACACCCATGTCCATCTCTCTGGCCTGTGAGTAGAGGCAATATTTTCCCTCCATTTATTCCATGAAGACTGTGAGTTAAGTGAATATGAGTGGGTGCCTGGAATGCGAAGGGAACCCCATTTCCCACTGACTTCATGTGAGGAAGTTGGAAAGGTGATTCTTGGTTGCAGGGGAAATCCTGAGAAATTGGGGACTAAATCTGATGTTGGCAGATTTAGGATGGAAAGTGGCCAGCACCTACTTTGAATTTGTGTTTAAAGTCTGAACCCTCAGAGGTTTCTCGAGTTTGCCTCACATGTTCACGTCCACTCACCCCTGCAGACGAGGTGACACTGAGGACTCTGTGTACCAGGCTTTGTTCTAGAAGCTCTAAAGTCTCAGGGGCACAGGTTAATCTCCTGTGGCGAGTGGAAGCTGGGGAGGAGAAAGAAAGCGAGCATCTCAACTTGAAGAGAGAAAATTAAAATTTTTACATAACTTCCTGCTCTTTCTGCCTCTGTAACTCAGCTTGCTCACTGCGAAGTCTAGATCACGTAGGTCTCAGAAAGTGGGGACTCACAATACTAGAAACTGGAGCTCATCTCACTCACCTTTGTCCTGTTTTTTTGTAATCGCCCTGCTGCTGCTGCTGCTAAGTTGCTTCAGTCGTGTCCGACTCTGTGCAACCCTGTAGATGGCAGCCCACTAGGCTCCCCAGTCCCTGGGATTCTCCAGGCAAGAACACTGGACTGGGTTGCCATTTCCTTCTCTAGTGCATAAAAATGAAAAGGGAAAGTGAAGTCGCTCAGTTGTGTCCGACTCCTGGCGACCCCCTGGACTGCAGCCCACCAGGCTCCTCCCTCCATGGGATTTTCCAGGCAAGAGTACTGGAGTGGGGTGCCACTGCCTTCTCCTTCAATCGCCCTAGCCCCTGCAAACCCACAAACCCGCTTAATCATGCCTGTCCATGTACAAAAGCTCTGTAACCCCTTTGTTCGGGGCTCAGAGCTTGAAGTGTTAACTCCTCTGGGCCCACCAGCGTAATAAGCCTGAGGTCTCCAACTCTCTGAGTATGGTGCTTGGTTTCTCGAGTACTGATTTCTGCAACAAACTGTCAGGCACGAAACAGCCCCTGAAATGGTGCTTCTTGGACCGTAGAGGCTGCTGACGCTGCAGCTGTGAGCACACGGCCAAGCAGAGGCTGCAGGTGGGAAATGGCCGGTGGGTGACCGCTCAGCTCAGGGGCTGCCTGACTCCCAGGCCGGGCATCTGTGTCCCGTCTCGATCTATGGCAGTTACAGGAATGGGTAAAGTCAATCCGTTTTGTTCAAGCACGTCCGCCCGCCACCCTTCCTTTCTGGTCCTGCCTCCACTCTTCCCTGGTCCTCCGACACGCGCCCCCGACCCCTGCTTAGGTGTCTGGCACCTTGGTTTCCCTCTCCTGCACTGCTCATCATGGAATCAGCTCCTGCCACACTCCGTGTTGTTGTTTAGTCTCTCAGTCACGTGCGACTCTTTGTGACCACATCGACTTCCCTGTCCTTTACCATCTCCTGGACTTCGCTCAAACTCATGTCCTTGAGTCAATGATGTCATCCAACCATCTCATCCTCTGTTACCCCCTTCCCATCCTGCCTTCAATCTTTCCCAACATCAGGATCTTTTCCAATAAGTCGGCTCTTCTCATCAGGTGGCCAAATTATCGGAGCTTCAGCCTCAGCATCAGTCCTTCCAATATGTATTCAGAATTAATATGTGTGAGTAGCCAACCAGTTCTCTGTTTCTACAGGGATCACTCTTGACTTCTGATCTCTCGGTGTGAAACCAAATTGTGTCCTCTGTTTAAAAAAAAAAAAAAAAAAAAAAGAGTCCAGGATAAGTTTTGGGGTATGGTGGATTTGAAAAATATTCACAACCCAGAAGTTGAGAGTTCTGTTTTATTCGGTGGGAATTTTTAGGTGCTCAAACTAGGAGCTGCTACTGCTGCTAGGTCACTTCAGTCGAGTCTCAAATAGCTCTGGGAGAAATGCCTTGAGGTGGTGAGGGGCGGGGTCAGGTCATGTAGAAGCTTTGCAACAAAGGGCAGGTAGTCTGAACATCAATAGCTTATTGTTTATTAAAGAAAAGCCTATAACCCAAATTAAGGAATCCAGTGGCTTATCTATGTACAGGAAGATGGGAAGATGCCAGAGTCTGGGCTCTCTGAAATCATTCCTTTCATTTGCACCTTAGCAATCTGGGCTCAGCATCCTGTTTTCACATCCCGAGTTCCTCAAGCCTCACTCCAGACAGCCTGGCTGCAGTCTGATGGATGCTAGATTGCAGGCATTCTTTCCTTTCTGAGCTTCCTCAGGGCTCACCAGCTCACATCCACGGTGGCTGCAATTGCTGGTGACTGCGGCATCTTTGTTTATTGATATGGCAGCAAATATTCCATTTCTCAGCATCACTGGGTTGAGTCCTCTCCCACGTCCTTCCCAGGACCCCAGGACACACCCCGAGTGGATGGCCCTTTGTTTCTCCCCAAAATCTGTTTCCTCTGCCTCAGTCCTGCCCTTAAACACTCCCCAGATGCGCTTCCCCTCCTCCCAGGACTGATCTGAGAGCCTGCAGCAGAGAAGGGAGAGGATTCTGATTAAAAACCTCCTCGCGGTAGCCGGGCAATCAGGTGTTCATTATCTCGTGACACAGGAGTACTGAAATGGAACATTCACATATTTTAAACTCGCAGAGAATTATGCTTTAATATAATTATTTTTGAAAGATTCTTCATCTGAAAGGTTAATAAGAGCAATACAGGTTAATAGCAGCACCAAGGAAGCCGACATCCCCTGATAATCGACCTTATTGATATGTAAAGTGCCTGTGGCTCCCCTTGGGCTGTGTGGGTCCTCTCCCCAGTCAATTATCTCCTAATGGCCCCCGCCTCTTCTGCATGGCTTACCTGTCCAGGCCTGCTGGGCAGGTCCCTCCACCTCCTCTGAGGGGGAGACACCCTCAGATTCTCAGCAGACCTACCTGGTCTCTGACTTGTCCAGTGAGGAGTGTGGAATTAGAGAGAAGGGAGATGACATTTATCAAGCTTATCCCATGTCCTGGACCCTAGGCTGGCTCTTTGACATGCCTTGATCTCTTTAGACCTTATAGTCAACTCATGGAGGGGTCATGACTTGTCCCATTTTAGAGATGGGAAAATGAAGGTTTTGAGACCTATTCATGGCCACAGTTAAAAGTGGCATTGCTGGGACTTTCCTGGCGGTCCACTGGTTAAGCATCTGCCTTCCAATGCAGGGGGTGTGGATTCGATCCCTGGTCGAACTTAGATCCCACATGCCACAATTAAAACTCTTTTGTGACCCCATGGACTATAGCCCACCAGGCTCTCTGCCCATGGGATTTCCCAGGCAAGAATACTGGAGTAGGTTGCAATGCCCTCCCTCCTCCAGGGGATCTTCCCAACCCAGGGATCGAACCTGGGTCTCCTACATTGGAGGCAGATTCTTTATCCTCTGAGCCACCAGGGAAGCCCAATAAATGATACATCTAATATTAAATAAAGGGCTTGAGAATATAGTTAAACAAGCTGCTTGCTTCTGAGAAGTTTCTTATTTCTAAGTTTGAAAAATAGTCTAATTAAGAACCCTTTTATCTCATTACTGATTTTTTCAAATGACAATTAAAAAGTGAGGGCATAGATGAGTTCCTCTTGGTGCGGATGGATGGAGGTGAGCTGATGCAGGTGAGAGAGCAGATGGTTTGAAGAGTCATCCAGGCAGAATTCATGGAGGTGATTTCAGAAACCATGAGAAGAAGCACAGCCTAGCACATGGGGTTCCTGGGAAGGCATTTGGTGGTCAGTGTCTCCCTCGAGTTTTCCAATGGAGAAGTCGGTTCTAAAGACAGGCGCCTTTGTGTGCCTGAGCTGATGCATCTCAGAGCAGCTGCATGTCTGCACAGGTGGCCTGAGGCTGGTTCTGAAACGCCAGGCCCTCCAGCCCCGCCCCAAGCTTCCTGCTCCGGGTCAACAGCTGAGGGGTGTTGCCTCACGCCCAGGAACAGTGAAAACGTTCCAGCTGAGATCGGATGTGACATTAAGGCTATTTCCAACTAGATGGTCTGATTTGGTTAAAATAAGAACACCACACAGAAATCTGGGAAAATAGGGTTTGCTGCTGCTGCCTTGGGGCTAGCATTTGTTCGACTGCTGCTGTGAAGATGAAAACCACGGAACCCAGAGGCAAGGGTCATGTTTAACGGTCTTTCCTGGATCACTTGGTGTCCCCCTCTCTCACCGATGTGGGGGTCAGGCTACATTCAGCCTGCAAGGGGAGAGTATTCTAGGCTGCCTCAGATCACCAGGCCTGCCCTTCCTTCTAGCGAAGCCCCTTCCGGCGCTGTTCAGACCCTCGTGCACCTGCCAGCCCTGTCTCTGAACCACTGAGGGCCCCTGTGTCCGGGATCGCTGGCTCTGTAGCTGCTGTGAATGCATTGACCCCCCTGCTTTTGTTGCTGTTCAGTCGCTCAGTTGTGTCTGACTCTTTGCGACCCCGTGGACTGTAGCCCGCCAGGCTCCTCTGTCCATGGGATTTTCCAGGCAAGAATACTGGAGTGGGTTGCCATTGCCTTCTCCAGTGGATCTTCCTGACCTAAGGACTGAACTTGCGTCTCCTGCATGGGCCGGCAGATTCTTTACCACTGAGTCACTTGGGTAGCCCAGGAGCATCTTTAGTTATGGTATTTGATCTGAGTCCCTGGTTCCTGATATAAGAGCTTCTAAGACCCCTGGACAGAGAAGGCGATGGCATCCCACTCCAGTACTCTTGCCTGGAAAATCCCATGGACGGAAAAGCCTGGTAGGCTACAGTCCATGGGGTCATGAATAGTCTGACACGACTGAGCAACCTCACTTTCACTTTTCATTTTCATGCATTGAAGAAGGAAATGGCAACCCACTCCAGTGTTCTTGCCTGGAGAATCCCAGGGATGGTGGAGCCTGATGGGCTGTCGTCTATGGGGTCGCACAGAGTTGGATACGACTGAAGCGACTTAGCAGCAGCAGCAGCAAGACCCTTGGAATCCTTAGAGTGATGAGGATCTTTTTATGTTACTAAAATGACCAGAGGCTGGGGTCCCCAGGAAGCTTTGGGGTGAGAGCTAGTCAGAAAGACCATGGAATGATTAGAAGGTTAGAACTTTCAGCTCTCCCCCACAACCTCTGGGGATGGGAGAGAGCTGGAGATTGAGTTAATTGCCCATGGTCAATGACTTAATCAATCATGCCCAAATATGGGGGTTGGAAGAGTTTCTGGGTTGGTTGACATCAAGGTGCTGGGAGGGTGGTGCACCCAAAGAGCGAAAGAATGTCCATGCCGGTCACCCCTCACGCCGGACCCTGTGCCTCTCTTCTAGTGGACTGATCCTGAGTTGCGTCCCTTAGAGGAAACAGTATTGGTGTAGAAAGTGTTTCCCTGAGTTCTGTGAGCCTTTATAGCAAATTATCAAAGCCATGGAAGGGTCCTGGGAATTCTGGATTTGAGGCCAAGCTGGGCAGAATGCTGGGCCTCCCTGGTAGCTCAGCTGGTAAAGAATCAGCCTGCAATGCAGGAGACCCCAGTTTGATTTCTGAGTTGGGAAGATCCACTGAAGAAGGGTTAGGCTACCCACTCCAGTATTCTTGGGTTTCCCTGGTGGCTCAGACAGTTAAAAATCTGCCTGCGATGTGGGAGACCTGAGTTCGATCCCTGGATTGGGAAGATCCCCTGGAGATGGGATTGGCTACCCTCTCCGGTATTCTGGCCTGGAGAATTCCATGGACAGAGGAGCCTGGCAGGCTACAGTCCCTGCAAAGAGTCAGATACGACTGAACGACCTTCCCTTTCTTTTTCTTTGGGGCAGATTCCAGTAACCTGGAGACTCACTCCTTGAGATTGTGGGGTTGGTCTTGTGGGCCTGAACCCTTAAATTGTGGGTTCTCCACTGACTCTGGGTGGTTAGCCTTAGAATTGCTCATGAGGGGAAAAACAACACATTTGTGTCAAAAAGGTTGTGAGTAGAGGAAGTAGGCTTGCTTTTCAGAAGACATGAGAGGGAAGCAACAGGCCACCCAGGGACGCATCCATCTGAGCCTCTGCACTCTCTGTTCCACCACCTGGAACTCTTCCCCAAGGTTTAGGTCTCAGCCCAGACCTTGGTCCCCTCCTCAGAGTGGGTTTCCCTGACCTAATTCACACCACCCACCCCCACCACTGTTGGCCACATTATTCTGGTTTCTTGTCTAGAGAGCAAGTTTTGGTAGTTAAGAACACTGGCCTAACGTCCATGTTCACTGAGTTGTTGGTCTATTGGGTTTTGTGTCTGTGTCCCAGACTAGAATCTAAGATCCAGGAGATCAGAGAGTTGGACTCAGTTCCCCAGCCCCTTTTTCATAATTGTGTTTCTCCTATGAGTAGGACAACTACCAGCTTTTGATGTAACACCTCCCCTTCACTCCCTGCACATCCCTCTAGGCCAGCAATTACCTACCCAGGCCTGGGCCTGAGGGTGGGCTGATCAAACTTCACTGGCCAGGTCTGCATCCAGATGGCAGGTTCCAAGACTTAGGACTGGAGCATTTGTGTTTGTGCAAAGCCTGAGGAAGACACTGGCTTCAGTGGGCAGGTTTCAATGCCGCTTAAAAACACCTTCTACTTCAGACAGATGGAAAGACAAAAATTAGACTAGCAAAAGGATCTCTATAATGTACATTGGCACTGGAACTCATTATCATAAGGTGAGTGAATTCATCTATTGCTTAATTAAAAAAATAATTTGAGTTGAAATTCACCTAATATAAAATCAATCATTTTAAAGCAAACAGTTTCATGGCATTTGGCACTGTTCACAAGGTTATGCAACCCCCACTTCAATACCTAGCTCCAAAACATCTCTACCCCTCCAAAGTAAAACCTGTACACATTAAGCAACTTTATCTCACACCTCCCTGTATGATTCCCTGGCAGCTACCCATCTGACTTCTGCTTCTATGGATTTATTTATTCTTGATAGTCCATGCACATATCGCACCGTGAATGGCCTTCTGTGTCTGGCGTCTATCACATAGCGTATTGTTTCAAGGCTCAACTATGTTGTTGGATGTATCTGTACTTCACTCCTTTTCATGGCTGCATAATATTCCATGACAGGGATCTGCTGCCATTTGTTTATACATTCACTTGTTCATGGATGTTTGGGCTGTTTCTATCGTGTTGGCAAAATGTTTGCTTCCATATATAATCTTATGAAAAAAACAGATTTTTTGGCCAACCCGTTGCCTTTTGGTCAGTATGAGTATAGGTATACATGTACTTGTTTGAGCACTGTTTTCAAAATGGTTCTTTACCTAGCAGTGGAATTGCTGGGGCAAACAGTAATTCTATGTTTAACTTTTTGAGGATCTGCTGAACAGTTGTGCAGAGAGGCATGAGCCATTTTAAACGCCCACTGGCAGTGTGCAGAGTTCCAATTTCCCCACATGCTCACAAAACTTTACCTTTTTGTTGCAAGAAATCCAATGTGGGGAGTTTTGTTGTGAATCACCAGGGGTTCACATCCTGCTTAAGAGGGTGGGTGTTCAGCCATCAGTTATTTTTAGAGCTCAATCTCTCTCACTGGGGGAGGAGGATGAATCCTTACACACCATTTTAGTATTTTTCCAGCAGTGATGGTGAGTGAGTGGTCAAGGCGTTTGGAAACCAGACTTCTATTGACAACCAAGCGTTCTAATATTTGGAAGCAGACTGTATTCCTCTGTAGTAGATAAATATCAGAGCCCCAAAGAATGAAATGAGAGTTCTCTTCTCAGAGTGACAGTTTAGAGAACCTAAGGTCTTTTCTAAACAAGCTGGTTGAATATAGCAAATAAAGTGAGATATGCTGAATTGGTGAATAGGGAAGGGTGCACTGGGAAAAATACTGCTGTTGAAGATGGAAACTGGAATTCAAACAAATTTGGGGCTGGGAAAATCCCTTCATGGCAGGACTGTTAAGCTGGGTGCCTGGCACGTATGTATGTGCTAAGTTGAGCTGGAAACTCTGGAAAGCCCCACTATGAACATGGAAGTTGGCCTGGGGCACAGCTCCACCGCGAGGACTGAGTTTGATTCCGTTGCTGCAGCAAGTCCTGGACTTCAGGCTTCCCAGGACTTCTGATGCTTTACCTGAGGTCTTGCTTCGGCGTGAGGTCACTCAGAGCTTTCAGAACCAGGAGGGGACCACAAAGTGCAGGTCAGGACAAGGTGAAGTGTGGTGTAAGGTAGAATATGTCCACGGGATGTGAAAGTTAAGCCCAGGCAGTGGTGGGCCTCGACCAGAGCACTGGGAAGGTGATACCCAGTTCATGCAAGGATGAATTTGAGAGTCAGAGAGGTACTCAGAGCCTAGAGCAAAACCCAGGGAGAACGGGCAGAGAGGAAAGGTTTGAAGCAAAGCCATGGGGAATGATACCATGGAATGGGTTGCATTGAAGGGCTACCAACCTGTACCAATTGACCCCTATTTGTGAATCTTAAAGGCACACTCCTTAGAAGGATGGAAGGAGGTATGGAAATCAGGTTGTCTCTGGATGTCCCTTCTACCTCTAAATTATCAAGCTCTGTGGACTTGGAACTGCTGCTGCTGTTCAGTCACTATGTCATGTCTGTGTGACCCCATGGACTATAGCCCACCAGGCTCCTCTGTGGAATTCTCCAGGCAAGAATACTGGAGTGGGTTGCTGTGCCCTCCTTCAGGGCATCTTCCCAACCCAGGGATCAAACAAGTGTCTCCTGCTTGGCAGGTGGATTCTTTGCCACTGAGCCACCTGGGAAACCCAGACTTGGCACACAGGAATATGAATATGAAAGAAACTGACTCTATGTTAACATTGATGCTTTACTTCTGCCAACTTCTGTAATCAATGAGACTTGATATTAAGAGGTTCTGAGATGCTGCCTTTCAGTTCCCCAGGATTGACCTCATTGTGCTTCTAGCTCTAGCCTTCGGTAAGGGAAAGATGAGCTGCAGAAAAGCAGGAGTCATTCACTTTGTTGCTTTCAGTGTGTATTTGGTTGTATGGGTGCCTTGAGATTTTTAAACATTAGCTACCTTTAAATCAAGTTGGGCACCTTATAAATCAAAATGATAGATGATTGATAAATAAACTGTCATTGCTACAATTAGATTTTCCATTATACTTGTATGCTATAATTTAAAATGTAATTTCCCTTGAAGCTCATAAAGGCACTATAGTAATAGGGTGTCACAATGTATTAGGGGCATGTGTGAGCCTAGTGGCTGAGCACCGGCTTTGATGAAGTGAGAGATTGAGCTGTAGGGTTTAATGCAAGAGCACAGGTCTGTTTTGGGTGCCAGGGGGAAGACTATATGACGTTCAAAGTACTGAGTGTTTCAGCTAGACAAGCAGGAGTTTTCAGAGGAAGGAAATTTGCTAAAGGGACACACACAAAAAATGAATTGGCACAGGAAAGAACGCTGGACTAGAGGTGGAAGGAAGATCACGGCTCAGTGTTGGGTTGGCTGCATCATTTCACATGCATTTATGCTCTGCCTTTCTCAACAACAATTTAATGAGATTTATCAGGAAAGACAAATATATTTTATCCTACTCAGTTTCCTCCAGTGAGCAGTGAGAGAATTGAGCTGCTGATGACTCACTAAACTCAAATCTTTGGAAATGGGGTTTAAGGATCTGCATGTCTAATAAATGTCCCTGGTGATTCTGATTGCAACCACATCCTGTCTTCAAATATTTGGGGACAATTGCTATAACACTTCATAATCTCAAGACAAATTCTACAAAGACATGGCTTAGTGACTTCTTTCTTATTATATCTTTCAAGTTCTAGAAATCTGGATTTTTATTCCATGATGCCTGAATTTCTCAGAGACTAGACAAGTTACGAAAAATACTTAATCTTATCCTTATCTCCACTCTTAAGTTTTTCTTTTTTGCAAAGTGTAATATTTTTGCTTGACAAATTCAAATTTTAGTTCAGTGATAAAATATTTTATTAACTGAGTAATACCCTTAAAATAAAATATAATTAAAATTATTTTATTCTTTATTAAACCACAATATTATTATGCATCACTGCATCAGGCCAATATATAGGTGTGTCTTCCCTATTGTGTAAAAAAGGCATCAGTGTAATTAAAAAGTACTAATCCAGTACACTGTTTTCCCGTTTTGTACTGTAATGTTATTTACTTCTTTGTTTGTCTTATTATGGCCTGATTTTATTTTTGTTAAGGTATAACTGACACAAAATAATATATTAGTTTCAAGTGTACCACATGATTCAATATTTGTATATATTATGAAATGATCAAAGTAATGAGGCTAGTTAATGTCTGTTACCATACTTTGTTGCAGAATTGTTTTATCTGTGTGGTGAAAGCTTTTAAGCTCTATTCTCTTAGCAACTTCCAAATATGCAGTACAGTTTTATTAACTCTAGTCAACATGCTGTATATTACATCCCCATGACTTGATCACTTATAAGTGGTAATTTGTACTTTCAACTCCTTTCACCCCCTGCTTCAAATGACAGCACCCAAATAAATTTAACCAAATAAATTTATATCTAAATATCTATGGAGGCATTTAGTGCAAACTTGGAGTTAGGTTCCCCCCTCACACACACACACTCAAAAATGTTGTGGCTTCCCTTGACCATTAACAGTGAGAAGCATTATGTGTGAACATAGAGGCCAATTCTCTCTTGTGGTTCCTCAGGCACCTTCCTTAATACGTGCATACTCAGTCGTGTCCAACTCTTTGAAACCCCCTGGACTGTAGCCCACCAGACTCTTCTGTCCGTGGGATTTCCCAGGCAAGAATCCTGGAGTGGGTTGCCATTTCCCACTCCAGGGGATCTTCCTGACTCAGGGATCAAATTCGAGTCTCCTGCTTTGGCAGGCGAATTCTTTACCACTGAGCCATCTGGGAAGCCAACTCCTCTAATCCCTTCCTGCAAATGACTCTGTGAACAACTCGCACTTCTCCATGGATGAGGATCCCTTTCATACCTCCACCAATCACGATCCATCTGATTACCTAGAGTGTTGTCTCTAAAACAGGATGCATGTTTCAGAATGGAAAAGGAAGCCCTGGGCTGTCAGGGAAGGGTCAGGTCTCCACAAACATTTTAAATCCCCATTCTCCCTCCACACCTCATTAGTGCCGTGTCTCCACGTGGGAAGTTCGTCCACAGAGTGAGCAGAACGGATGTCACCAGGCTGGTGTTAAATCAACAGTTCGGTCCCTGTGCTCACAGAGCCCCTTTGACCTGCACTTTTTGGAATGACCTGAGATCATTACAGACTCAGTCGAGTGTGGCTGTGAGGGTCTGGTTGGTGTCAGAAACCCTTATGCCCATTTATAATTCCTCATGTAGCTCTTTCCTTGTCCCCAAATTGGCCATCAAGTGGTTCAATTGACCTTGAAATGTAGATTGTAAATTGTGATTTGAGAAAACCAGAGATTCCAGAGTGATTTTTCCTCCCAATTTGGCCTTAACGTGCCAACCTTTTTAAGTTTTCCAAGGATTTTTTTTTTCCTCCTGCTCAGAAGAATACATGGTATCTTACTCAGGCAAGGCCTTAATTAGCAAGGGCTCTTGTTCAGACTGTTCTAGCAATTCATTAAAATTAATGAATCCAGCATCCTAGACCTTGATTAGAAGTTCATGCAGTGTAAGAGAAGGTTGATCAGAATTGCTCTTGGAGTGGAAGAATCTTTCCAACCTTTCTCCCTGGGATGGTGGACACCTATAGGGAAATCTTTCCCTAAGATTCATCAGAAGATTGGCTGGTGCATTTTGGAAGCTGATGAATTAAGCTAGGGCCTTCCCTGGTGGCTCAGTGGTAAAGAGTCCACCTGCCAGGGCAGGAGACACTCGTTCGATCCCTGATCAGGGAAGATCCCACATGCCAAGGAGCAACCGCCCACAACTGCTGAGCCTGGGCACGCTAGAGCTCCTGCCCCACAACAGGAGAGGCCACAACAATGAGAAGCCCACGCTCTGCACCTGGAGAGTAGCCCCTGCTCGCTGCAATGAAGACCGAGCACAGCCGAAAGGAAAGAAAGAAAGAAAAAGGTAAAAAATAAAGGAGTTAAGCTAGGACAGGTCATTAGGTAACTCTTGGGTGTAGTGAATGTTTTTGTTTTCTACTGGAAGCCTTACTGTCCTGTCCTTCATTGTGCCCATCTTTGCACGAAATGTTCCCTTCAGTTCAGTCGCTCAGTCATGTTTGACTCTTTGCGACCCCATGAATCGCAGCACGCCAGGCCTCCCTGTTCATCACCAACTCCCGGAGTTCACTCAGACTCATGTCCATCGAGTCAGTGATGCCATCCAGCCATCTCATCCTTGGTCGTCCCCTTCTCCTCCTGCCCCCAATCCCTCCCAGCATCAGAGTCTTTTCCAATGAGTCAACTCTTCCCATGAGGTGGCCAAAGTACTGGAGTTTCAGCTTTAGCATCATTCCTTCCAAAGAAATCCCAGGGCTGATCTCCTTCAGAATGGACTGGTTGGATCTCCTTGCAGTCCAAGGGACTCTCAAGAGTCTTCTCCAACACCACAATGTTCCCTTGGTGTCTCTAATTTTCTTGAAGAGATCTTTAGTCTTGCCTGTTCTATTTTTCCCCTCTATTTCTTTGCACTATTCACATTGTTCACAGACTCCTGGAGATAGTAAAGGACAGTAAGCCTGGCACGTGGCAGTCTATGAGCTTACAGAGTCAGACACGACTGAGCGACTGAACAGCAGCAGCAACAGCTGGAAGCCTTCCACCATGCTCAGCCTTGTCTGTCTGGATTCAAGAAGTAGCTGAGCTGCTTTCTGGTGCGCTCTGCTATCACCCAGATAGAGAGACCCTTTCTCGGCTTTTGTCTATAGCCTGCCTTCCATATTCCTTTGCACTTCCTGTCAGCTGTCAGGAAGTGGTCTCCCAACTGTATTTATGTCTGCCTCACTTGCACCCAGAGCCTAGCGTTTCCACTCCATTCTGTTGAGTGGAGATTCATTCTTCAGTGCATTCAGGTCTTCTGGATTAATCCAAGGGAGGGGGAATCACAAATAGAAAGTTGAATAATCATTCACTGATCCATGGAAACTGAAAAATCCAGAGAAGAGATTCAGCCCTACTTTATCATGTAGCAAGTAAGGAAACTGAGGCTTACAGGGGAGATGTGATGGACCCAAGGCCATCCAAATGGGTGCCATGACTGCCACCGAGCCTCATCCGTCCGATTCTTTCTCCATCTTTTCATTTAATGTAGGAATCCTGGGTCACTGTGATTTGAACCCCAAAGCACCGAAGTTTATAAATTCTGGCCACTTGTAATTCAGCAGAGATATTGGAAAAATTCCATTATAGTTGGACTTCATTTTGCCTGAGAGAAGTTGCATGTAAATCTAATCATATTTGAAAAACAGAAGGAAATTGCTCTCTTGAAATGAACCCCATACTCAAATCTTTTATGAAGCTAGAGATCCTTTTCTTATGTGAATAATTGCAACCTGGTTAATCTATTTTTGTTATGTTCAGTTTCTGAAAAGTAAAGCCCTTCTTATCTGGGAGAACAGACCTTGGAGGTAGGAGCAATGAAAATGGCTGAAAAGATGGAGGCAGGAATTTAGGAAGTTCAGATATCTGCCTCAACTGTCTGAAACAGGCCTGAGTGATTTCTCTTTGGCTCAGGTATTTTCTCTTCCCTTCAAACTTTAATCTTTTTATTTTGTATTGGGGTAAAGTTGCTTAACAATGTTGTGGTAGTTTAAGGTCAACACTGAAGGGACTCAGCCATACACATACATGTATCCATTCTCCTCCGAACCCACCTCCCATACAGGCTGCCACATAACACTGAGCAGAGTTCTATGTGCTATACGATGGGTCCTTGTTGATTCTCCATTTTAAATAGAGCAGCGTGTCCATGACCATCCCAAAGTCCCTATCACTTCCCCTCCACACCCATAAGTTTGTTTTCTAAGTCTGTGAGTCTCTTTGTTTTGTAAGTTCATTCGTGTCATTTCCTTTTGGATTCCACATATAAGGGATGTCCTGTGATATTTCTCTTTTGTCTAACTTCTCTCAGTATGACACTCTCTGGATCCATCCATGTTGGTGCTGCTGCTGCTGCTGCTAAGTCGCTTCAGTCATGTCCAACCCCATAGACGGCAGCCCACCAGGCTCCCCCGTGCCTGGGATTCTCCAGGCAAGAACACTGGAGTGGGTTGCCATTTCCTTCTCCAGTGCGTGAAAGTAAAAAGTGAAAGTGAAGTCGCTCAGTCGTGTCTGACTCTTAGTGACCTCATGGACTGCAAAGGCATTATTTCTTTCTTTTCAATGGGTGATAACTTCCCATTGCATATATTACATATTACACATCCTCTTTATCCATTCCTCTGTCAATGGACTTTGTCTCAAGTTTTAATTCTGCAGTGAAGAGATCTCATTGATTCAGTAGACCACAGTCATTATTGTGGGGAGGAGTTTTCAAAGCGGACCGAATCACAGGTTGCTTTGTTTGTAGTTGTGCATATTTTAGGGCATTAGATGTCTAATCCATTTTGCTAGGCGAGCGAGAGTACCAGAGCTCTTGCATTAGGACCAGTGCAATATGTATTGACTTTCTTAAATGAATGTTTACAGGTGGCAATGGCCAAGAATGGAACTGGGAACACAGTCTAGCTTGTGGGGTCCCGTTTGACAACCCCCAGCCCCATGTGTGCCTGAGAGGTAGCTAGATTAAATTGTGATGTACTGGGAGTGTATAATACAGGCTGGACTTCAGACAGAACAAAAAAAAAGTAAAATGTATCATGACCACATTTTATTTATTTTTACTTTGCTTTATTTTGAAATGAAAATATTTTGGATATGTTTGGTTAAATAAGACATATTATTACAAATTGAAAAAAATTAAATGGTCTGTCATAGTTTTAGCATATTTTTTGTATTTCTGCTCCCCTTCCCTTCCCTCTTCTTTCTTCTTTCTTCTCATTTTTCTCTCTTTTTCACTGTGTAAAGGTGAACATGTTACAAGAAGCTTTGATTATTTTCTCCTTTAGTTTAAAGATAAGTTGGGTGTTCTGCCCAGCGGAGGGACGAGGAAGGATAAAGGATGCAGGCAGCTGGCACTGGCAACATGCCAGGCTCCCTGGGAATAAACACTAAGTACTCATTAGTGCTGCTGTCGCTGCTGGTCCAGAAAATTCCCACCCACCTCCAGAAAATTCCAGAACCAGCATCTCTTCAGCATCTCTTTATGCAAAATGCTTTGCTGAGAACTTTAGAAAGGTAGACATCCAAGGCTTCTTTCTCGGGTTCCTAATTCTATCCCTTCCTTCTCCTTTGGAGGACGTAGGCCAGCAGGTTCTCTTGAGCACATGTGTTTAGCTTTGTCACAGCCAAAGACCAAGAAAGCTGAAAGACCTTAGGCCCCGTGTGCATGGGCAGGACCACTCCCCCAGAGGTGATGGCAGGGATTAAAGCGCAAGCTGTGAAACTGGACACAACATCCTTGGCAATTATCTCAATGGTAGGAGTTGCCCTGTGCTAAAAGCTGCCTCATATAATCTGTCTCCTTTAATCCTGCTGGCTTCTCTTCCCCACTTGCCTCCAGCTTCCCTGCTTTCTAGTCTCTATGTCCTCTGGCTTTGTTGTAGGAAGGGGTACCCCTTCCAGCATCTGAGAGTAAGCTCTTGTCTAACACTCAACAATTAATTGTCCAAAGAGACACACGTGCTGACAAAGCAACCGACTTTATTATGAGGGGCACCTGGGAGGAGGCGGGTAAGGGAACCCAGGTAGAGCTGCCAGGCCATGTGACTCACAGGCTCAGGTTTTATGGTGATAGGGTTTGTTTCCGAGGTGTCTCTGCCACTCTGACTCAGGGTCCTTCCTGATGCTTCGTGCATCTCTCAGTAGAAATGGATGATTCCAGTGCAAAGGATTCTGGGAGGTTGGTAGCACTTATGGACTGACATCTCCTCCCTTGTTATGGCCCCTCCAGAGTTCTCCTGGTTAATTTTCTTTTTAATTTATTTATTTGGCTGTGCCAGGTCTTAGTTGGCAGCGTGCAGGGTGTTTAGTTTGGACCTGCGAACTGATAGCTGTGGCCTGTGGGATCTAGTTCCCTGACAAAGGATTGGATCCAGGCCCCCTGCTTGGGAGAGCAAGGTCTTAGCCACTGGACCACCAGGGAAGTCCCATTCCCGGTGAGTTTTCTGGAGCAACCCAGTGTACTTTATCTGGACCTCTTGTTGCCAGATAACCCATGCAAGCAATCATCATTTTGCCTAGCCAAGGCAGCCAGTTTTGGCCAGCGGTTCCCTAACAGCTTTACTATTATTCCTTACATTCTATCCTTCCTCTCCCTGCAGCTGCACTAGTGGACTCAAAATTGCTTTACATTTAGATGAACTGGGCTTGGACTGAGGCTGACCATTTGATGCTGATACCCATTAGATCCTGGCAGAGCTGTATAAGCCATTCAAAAACATCCACTGGTGGTTGGGGTGAGAGACACACTGGAGAGGGCAAAATGTCTCCTGTGCTCAGCTGTGTCTGACTCTTTGCAGCCTTATGTACTGTAGCCTGCCAGGGTCCTCTGTCCATGGAATTTTCCAGGCAAGAATACTGAAGTGAGTTGCCGTTTCGCCCTCCAGGGTTATCTTTCTGACCCAGGGTCTGGAACCCCCAGCTCGTGCACTGGCAGGCAGGTTCTTAGCCACTAGAGTCACCTAGCTGCACCATTATCAGACGTGTGTGTCTAACGCCAGTGAGGCCAAACAAACCAAAAAGTCAGAGTTTGGAGCAGAGAAAGGTTTCATGCAGAGCCAAGCAAGGAGAATGAGTAGCGTGTGCTTAAAAAAAAAAAAAAATTCCCAAAGATTTACGGAGGTTCAGTTTTATAGGCAGAATTTAGGATGAGAGCTGCAGGGTGTTTGACTTCCTTCAAACACCCTGGTTGGTAGTGAGGTAACAGTGTTCACTGAGTCTTGTGCTCAGCCTGAAGTTACTATCCTCCACCTGGTTGGGGATCTTAGTTCCTACAGGGGAACTCAAAGATATTGTTACGTTGATCGCTTGAGGGAGATCCAGGACCTGGCCCCATGGCTGCACTATTTCGTTTTTTAAAATCGTTTATTTAATTTTGTCCGTGTGGGCTGTTGTCTAGTTGCAGAGAGTGGGGGCTACTCTCCAGTTTCCACGTGAAGGAAACTTCTCATTGTGATGGCTGCTCTTGCTGCAGAGTTCAGGCTCTAGGGCCCTCAGGCTTCAGTAGTTGCAGCTCTCAGGGTCTCACGAATAGGCTCAGGAGTTGTGGCACACAAGCCCAGCTGCTCCAGGGCACGTGGGATCTTTCCAGATCAGGGCTCGAACCAATGTGCCTTGCATTGACAGGCAGATTCTTCACCACTGAGCTGCCGGGGAAGCCCTGCCCTATTTCCTTATTGCTCCTTTCCGTCTACGTTCCCTCACTTCCTGATCAGTAACTGCTGGAACCTGCCTTTCGGTACTCCGGGAAGGTCTAGGAGGCCGCAGTCTTTTTCCTACAGAAATGGGGGATGCGGAGAGGATTCGTACCCAGGAGGCCTCACAGGGTCCTGCTCTGTTTCAACCAGCGCTCATTTAAAGATTCCAATCAGAGAACAAGTCCACGGGAACTCTGGGCTGAGCAGTGAAGACTGGCTATATTTTACATCCTTAGTAACAAACGTCTCCGTGTGTCTCCTTAAATCACATGTATGCTGCTGGGTTTTCTCCAGCTTCCAAGTATGGTTCAGCGAGCAACCTGCTGGAAATCATGCTGGTGCCTAATTGTCCTCTCACTTCAGAATCCAATTGTTCCTCTTACTCATTAACAGCTTATTCATTAAAGGACAGAGAGTGTCCTTTGATCTCCTAGAGGACTGAGGGACTCAAATGCTTTCCTAAAAGGAGAACCTCTCTGTGACTTGAAGTGCATTTTCAAGTGACTTGCCGAAGCTCAATCTCTGCCCCGGGGCTGGTAATTTGGATGCTCATGGTTGAGCGCTTTGACCTCTTGGCCTGTGCCTATTGGTTTACTTAGTCTTTGCTCATCTCTGCTGCTCTGATGCTGAGCAATGGGAAGACTGGCTACACAGCAAGATGCGCTGTCTGGGAATCACATTGCAAGCTTCTAAGAGCATGTGTCTATAGGAACATTTTTTCTCTTGGATTGTTGTTTAATTAATTGTGGTCTGTAATGAGTCTCCATCGCCAAGCACGGGCTTTTTCTAGTTGTGGTGAGCGGTGCGGGGACGAGGGGTTCTACTCTCTAGTTCCGGTGCAGGGGCTTCTCATTGTGGTGGCTTGTCTCGTTGCAGAGCGCCGGCTCTAGTTGCTTAGGCTTAGTTGCTCCGTGGCATGTGGGATCTTAGTTTCCCGACCAGGGATTGAACCCACATCCCCTGCATCACAAGCTGGATTCCTAACAACTGGACCACCAGGGAAGTCTCTCAGTATAGTTGATTTTTAAGTACACCTCCTCTTCTATTCTTGCAAAGACTTGTAAGCTGCATGTTATTGTTTGGATTGAGTAAGTAAGGAAACCGAGACTCAGGGATGACGAAGATCATGGAGTGTTGGGAAATAGTAAAGTTAGAAAATTCTTTTTTAACATTTCATTCTTTCAAGAAACGATAACAACTAATAAGGATCATGATAATAATAAAATAAAGTTAAAAAACCATGTTTTTTTTTCTCCTAGCCCTGTGATCATGACAATAATAAACATTTATTGCCACCCACTCCAGTATTCTTGGACTTCCCTTGTGACTCAGCTGGTAAAGAATCTGCCTGCAACTCCGGAGACCTGGGTTCACTCCCTGGGTTGGGAAGATCCCATGGAGAAGGGATACCCACTCCAGTATTCTGGCCTGGAGGATTCCATGGACAGAGGAGCCTGGAGGGCTACAGCCCATGGAGTCACAAAGAGTCGGACATGACTGAGCAACTAACCCGTAACAGCATCAGGATTAATATACAGTTCCTGCTGTTGTGAGCTCCCAGCCTGTCAAAAGGAAGGGCGTGGAAGTGTTACCATTTTCTCTTTTCCCACAGGACTCTCCAGTTGTTCCAGTATCACTTATTTGCAAAGCCATATTTTCCTTAGAGATTTGAGATGAGACTTCTCCATATGTAACTGGGTCTATTCCAGGCACTCTATTCTGGCTCATTGGTCTGTCTCTGTATTCCTTGGAAAAGGCCTCACTGTTTTAATTATACAGTCTTTACATTATGTTTTGATGTAGGGTAGAGCTAATCCTTGGGCTTCCCTGGTGGCTCAGAGGTTAAAGTGTCTGCCTCCAATGCGGGAGACCCGGGTTCGATCCCTGGGTTGGGAAGATCCCCTGGAGAAGGAAATGGCAATCCACTCCAGTATTCTTGCCTGGAGAATCCCATGGACGGAGAAGCCTAGTAGGTTACAGTCCACGGGGTCGCAAAGAGTCGGACACGACTGAGCGACTTCACCTCAGAGCTAATCCTTATGGGCTAAAATTAGATTATGTGATTAGGGAAGGTACCTCTGAGGAGGGTGTTAAGTTGAGTTATGAATAACAAGAAGGAGTCAGTCCTATGAAGAAAATTCTGTACAGACGGGTGAACCAAAGAGAAGATAGGAAGAAGAGAAAAAGTTTGAAAGTTATATTGGGGAAGAAGTCATGTTCAAATGTTGTAGAGACTTGTGGAGACCCTGCTCAAGAGTTTGGGTTTTATCTCCAATTCAGTAGAAAATCACTCGAGGCTTTTAAGGAGGAGGGATGGGGAGTAACTCAATCTGATTTACATTTTCAAAAGCTCCCTTTGATCAAAGACTGGAGGATGGACTCCAGGATTCAGGAGAAGAAGCAACAAGGCCAAGGCCACAGTCCGTGGGTGACTTGGACGAGGGACTTGACCTTGGCAATGAAGGACCAACAGAAAGGGTCCTGGGGTGGGTTCAGTGCTGCTGAGGATGCCTCCTTAGTGTTTGATTAAGCAATTAGGGAAGAGAAGGGAAGAGCAGTTTTGAAGGTAAAATCCAAGAGTACTGTTTCGCTTATGTTAACTTTGAGATTCCTTCCACAAATGCAAGTGGAAACCCCAAGTAGGCAACGGGGAGCACATGTTTGGAATTTAAAAGGACAGTAACTGTTGTGTACCATGGGACAGAGTGGGTTTACCTAGGAAGACCTGACTAGTTTGTAGCTGTTTTAATGCTCTTCTTGATATATAACCCCAAGGCCATTAACAGAAGAGTAGTCTCATTCATTCACCATAATTCAATGTATCTTGATGAGGTATAGATTTTTTGCCCCACAAACATTTATTAAAAGCCTACTTTTCAAGAGGCTGTATCTTCCTAAGTATCTGGCACTCTGTTCATCCCTAAAAACAGGAATGTGAGGAAAATGTAAAAGAATTTTAAATATTAGGTTGGCCAAAAAGTTCATTCAGGTTTTTTTCCCCATAACAATGTGAAACTCAATTGACTATAAAACGTTTTGTCAGCAAAGTGATAGCTCTGCTTTTTAACATGCTGTCTAGGCTTGTCATGGCTTTTCTTCCGGTCAGAGCTATGGTTTTTCCAGTAATCATATACAGATGTGAGAGCTAGACCATAAAGAAGGCTGAGCATTGAACAATTGATGCTTTTGAGTTGTGGTGCTGGAGAAGCTTCTTCAGAGTCTCTGGGACAACAAGGAGACCAACCAGTCAATCCTGAAGGAAATCACTCCTGAATATTCATTGGAAAGACTGATGCTGAAGCTGAAGCTCCAATACTTTGGCCACCTGATGTGAAGAGCTGACTTATTGGAAAAGACCCTGATGCTGGGAAAGATTGAGGGCAGGAGGAGAAGGGGGTGACAGAGGAAGAGATGGTTGGCTGTCATCACTGACTCAATGAACATGAGTTTGAGCCAACTCTGGTGGATGGTAGAGGACAGGGAAGTCTGGTGTGCTGCAGTCCATGGGGTCACAAAGAGTTGAACATGACTTAGCAACTGAACAACAGTGGAGCCCAATATGTGTTCCTGTCCCTAGGAGTTTATATTCTATTTAAACACTTGAAAGGATATGAAAAAGCTCAGTAACATTACATTTTTTTTCTCTGTAACTTCAGCATTCAAGAAAAAAAAAAAATGCATACTAAGTTCTAGAAATAGAATATAATGTCTTTTCCTAACTCTTCTTGGAGTTTGCTGAGGCAAAGCCACAATGCCAACCACTCACTCCCAGAGCAATACAGCCAGTGGCCTCCAAAGAGGCTTCCTGTCCTGGATTAGTGAGATCCCCTGAGCCAGTTGGTTCAGCTGAAAGGCATTTGGTTTGGCGGTGGGGGTGGTGGTGGTGGTGCAGGGGGAGGGGTCAGGATGAGTCAGATGAGTGTGTGTCAGTGTGTAGACTAAACAATGCTGAGCTTGAGGACCAGACACTGTTGAGTCCCAGCATTGTGTGCTTAGCTCCATGTCTTGTTCTCCCTTTGGAATTTCAATCTGCTCTTCCCTGGTTTTGATTACTCTCTGTACAAAGATGATTCCCAAATATGAATAGCATCCTGCTCATCTCTGAACTTAGAGCTCATGTGTCCTCCTTCTTCTCTAGAGAACCTATGTGAAATTCACGTGGGCCTTTCCAGTGTGCAACCTATATGTGATGAAACTAACGGCACCTTCCACGTGAACAAAGGGTCTACCTTCTAAGCTCCCAGATTCAGTTTGTGGGCTCACCAGGCACTCTCACCATCGCCAGAGCCTGGACTCCGTCCCCTCCTTCTCCAGATGCAGTGCATCGTCAAACTCTGCTCGGTTTTTATCTCCTAAGCATTTCTTGGACTCTGTATCTTACTCTCTCAGTTTCTAACCACTGCTATAATTCAGGTCTTTCTTGATCCCACTTGGTTATTGCTGTAATGGACTAGCTGGTTTCTTAATTTTGTTACCTTTCCACCCACCCTTGGCACCGCAGCCAGAATGGATGGTCTCAGGGTGAGTTTTGACCATATTTAGTGTCTCCTCAGTGCCTCCCATGACTGTCCATTTTGCTCAAGACTGTCTCTAGGATTCTTGGCTTGGCTTTTTACAAAGAGGTCATTTATTATTTTATTTACGTGGCTGTGCTAGCTCTTAGTGGTGCCACGCAGGATCTTCAATCCTTGTTGCGGCATTCGGGGTCCTGAGTTTTGGCATGGAGGCTCTTTAGTTGCACTGTGTGAGCTCTTAGTTGCAGCCTGGCGGCCCTAGTGGTGGAGAAACTGACTGCCAAGGCCAGAGACATAAGAGACGTGGGTTCAGTCCCTGTGTGGGAAGATCCTCTGGAGGAGGGCATGGCAACCTGCTCCAGTATTCTTGCCTGGAGAATCCCATGGACAGAGGAGCCTGGCAGGTTATAGTCCATAGGGTCATAACTGAAGTGACTTAGTATGCATACCATGTGGGATCTAGTTCCCTGACCAAGGATCAAACCAGGGCCTTCTGCACTGGGAGCACAGAGTCTTAGCCACTGGACCACCAGGGAAGTCCCTGGCTTGACTTTTAAGACTTCCCTGCTGGGCTCCTGCCTGCCACTCCTGCTGCATCTCTGGTCCCTTGAGTAATACCCAGTGGTTAGCTGAGAGCCTTGAGCACATCATGAATTGATGCTGTTTCTTCTGCTTCCTCCTGCTCTTGATCATTTTTTGAGACTAAATGGGACAAAGAGGAAGCACCTCCTGAGAGTCTACTCAGAGCTACCTCGTTATCCCTCTATCTTAGCCATTTGCTCTAATGTGATGAAATTTGCCTTCCATGTGTCTCTTGGTTTTCTCTAGACCTGCACTGCCTAGTAGAAATATAATGCATACCTCATAGGTAATTTTCTTAACATTTTTTTTTCAAATTAATACTTTACTGAAGTATAGTCAGTTTACAACATTGTACTAATTTCTGCTGTACAGCAAAGTGACTCATTCGTGTGTGTGTGTGTTAGTTGCAGAGTCCTGTCTGACTCTTTGCGACCCCATGGACTGTAGTTTGCCATGCTCCTCTTTCCATGGAATTCTCCAGGCAAGGATACTGGACTGAGTAGCCCTTCCCTTCTCCAGGGGATCTTACTGACCCAGGGATGGAACCCAGGTCTCCTGCACTGCAGGCAGATTCTTTGCACTCGGGCCACCAGGGAAGCCCATTTAAACATCTACCTGCACCCCCTGTTTGGGATTTCCTTCCTGTATAGGTCACCACAG
The DNA here is from genome assembly GCA_006410635.1 of Cephalophus harveyi. Classification (NCBI taxonomy): domain Eukaryota; kingdom Metazoa; phylum Chordata; class Mammalia; order Artiodactyla; family Bovidae; genus Cephalophus; species Cephalophus harveyi. Next base: position 505,721 of record SJYT01073199.1, on the reverse strand, counting down.
AGCCGTGCGCAGAGCTCCCTGCGCTACACAATGTGCTCTCAGTCAGTTCAGCTCAGGCGCTCAGCCGTGTCCGACTCTTTGCGACCCCATGAACCGCAGCACGCCAGGCCTCCCTGTCCATCATCACCAACTCCCGGGGTCCACCCAAACCTACGTCCATCAAGTCAGTGATGCCATCCAACAACCTCATCCTCTGTCCTCCCCTTCTCCTTCTGCCTTCAATCTTTCCCAGCATCAGAGTCTTTTCAAATGAGTCAGCTCTTCGCATCAGGTGGCCAAAGTATTGGAGATTCAGCTTCAACATCAGTCCTTCCAATGAACACCAAGGGCTGATCTCCTTTAGGATGAACTGGTTGGATCTCCTTGCAGTCTAAGGGACTCTCAAGAGTCTTCTCCAACACCACAGTTCAAAAGCATTAATTCTTTGGCACTCAGCTTTCTTCACAGTCCAACTCTCACATCCAGACATGACCACTAGAAAAACCATAGCTTTGATTAGATGAACATTTGTTGGCAAAGTAATGTCTCTGCTTTTTAATATGCTGTTTAGGTTGGTCATAACTTTCCTTCCAAGGAGTAAGCATCTTTTCATTTCATGGCTGCAGTCACCATTTGCAGTGATTTAGGAGCCCAAAAGAATAAAGTCTGTCACTGTTTCCATTGTTTCCCATGAAATGTTCCCTTGGTATCTCTAATTTTCTTGAAGAGATCGCTAATCTTTCACATTCTGTTGTTTTCCTCTATTTCTTTGCATTGATCGCTGAAGAAGGCTTTCTTATCTCTCCTTGCTAGTCTTTGGAACCCTGCATTCAAATGGGTATATCTTTCCTTTTCTCCTTTGCTTTTTGCTTCCCTTCTTTTCACAGCTGTTTGTAAGGCCTCCTCAGACAGCCATTTTGCTTTTTTGCATTTCTTTTCCATGGGGATGGTCTAGATTCCTGTCTCCTGTACAATGTCACTACCTCCATCCATAGTTCATCAGGCACTCTGTCTTTCAGATCTAGTCCCTTAAATCTATTTCTCACTTCTACTGTATAATAATAAGGGATTTGATTTAGGTCATCCCTAATGGTCTAGTGTTTTTCTCCACTTTCTTCAATTTCAGTCTGAATTTAGCAATAAGGAGTTCATGATCTGAGCCAGTCAGCTCCCGGTCTTGTTTTTGCTGACTGTATAGAGCTTCTCCATCTTTGGCTGCAAAGAAAATAATCTGATTTTGGTGTTGATCATCTGGTGATGTCTATCTGTAGAGTCTTCTCTTGTGTTGTTGGAAGGCAGTGTTTGCTATGACCAGTGCATTCTCTTGGCAGAACTCTATTAGCCTTTGCCCTGCTTCATTCTGTACTCCAAGGCCAAATTTGCCTGTTACTCCAGGTGTTCCTTGACTTCCTACTTTTGCATTCCAGTCCCCTTTAATGAAAAGGACATTTGGGGGTGTTAGTTCTAGAAGGCCTTGTAGGTCTTCATAGAACTGTTCAGCTTCTTCAGTGTTACTTGTCAGGGCATAGACTTGGATTACCGTGATATTGAATGGTTTGCCTTGGAAATGAACAGAGATCATTCTGTCATTTTTGAGATTGCATCCAAGTACTTATGATGGCTAATTCATTTCTTCTAAGGGATTCCTGCCCACAGTAGTAGATATAATGGTCATCTGAGTTAAATTCACCCATTCCAGTCCATTTAGTTCGCTGATTTCTAGTATGTCGACGTTCTCTCTTGCCATCTCCTGTTTGACCACTTCCAATTTGCCTTGATTCATGGACCTAAGATTCCAGGTTCCTATGCAATATTGCTCTTTATAGCATCAGATCTTGCTTCTATCACCAGTCCCGTTCACAACTGGGTGTTGTTTTTGCTTTGCCTCCATCCCGTCATTCTTTGTGGAGTTATTTCTCCATTGATCTCCAGTAGCATATTGGACACCTACTGACCTGGGGAGTTCCTCTTTCAGTATCTTATCTTTTTGCCTTTTTATACTGTTCATGGGGTTCTCAAGGCAAGAATGCTCAAGTGATTTGCAATTCCCTTCTCCAGTGGACCACATTCTGTCAGAACGCTCCACCATGACCCATCCTCTCATTAGTTATTGATTTTATACATATTATCAGTAGTGTATATGTGTTAATCCCAATCTCATTTCTTCCCACACCCCCTGTTCCCCATTGGCATCCATATGTTTCTCGACCATGGGTAATTTTAAATAGTCCAATAACCATGTTTTAGAAAGTAAAACAAAAGGGTAAGTTTAGTTTAAGTGATACATTTTTTTGTTGTTGTTTAATTAGTTAACTTTTGTGTGTGTGTGTGTGCTGGGCCTTTGTTGCTGAGCTTTCTCTAGTTGCAGAGAGGGGGGCCTACTGTCTAGTTGTGGTGTGTGGGTTTCTCACTGCACTGACTTTTCTTGTTGCCGAGCACGGGCTCTAGGCATGTGGGCTCAGGAGTCGCAGTCCGAGACCTCTACAGAGTGTGACCTCTGTAGTTGTGGCACATAGGCTTAGATGTTCCAAGGCATGTGAAATCTTCCCAGACCAGGGATCAAACCCATGTCCTCCACATTGGCAGATGGATTCTTATCCATGGCACCATCAAGGAAGTCCTTAGTGATACATTTTGGTTTAACCTAATGTATCCAGTGTCATTTTGACATGTGTCATTAAGCACATTTCAAGTGTTCGGTGGCCACGTGGGCTGGTCGCTACTGTGACGGACAGCTTGGCTCTAGACAGGAATTTCACGAGGGCTGAGGCCCACGCTGTTCTCTTAGTGACGTTGCTTCTCAAATTACACTTTCCTGGCTAACTGCTTGAGTCACCCAGCTCTCAGTCAGCTTCCTGAGAGTTTAAAAATGCCGATGGTTGGGTCACAGCCCATATCTGCTGATGCTAACACGCTTGGAGCATTCCAAGCTAGTGACTCCAGAGACTCTTCTGCACACCTGGGTTTTAGAATCATAGATCGTTTGAGCCCTGTGTTTGTGTGTTGGAGCTCTTACTTGGCTGTTCAGTAGATGATAGACTTTGAGGTTTATAGGTGAAAGGACTTGTCCGGTTTCCTCAAAATGGGGATGATCCTATGAGCCTGGCCATGACAAGTGATTATTGTGAGGATTAACTGAGACAGATGTATGTGAAGTCTCTTCCTACAGGAAAACCTACTCCATAAAGGTTAGTTTTTATGAGGCTGCCAGCTCCCAGTTGCAAGTTATAAATACGAAAGTTGCCTTACCTCAGGCGTGAACCTGTTGTGAAGATGAAAGGACAAGAAGGAAGGGAGGCATTTCGTGTTCCAGCTCCCCATCAAGGGTCTTTCCAGAAGTCTCTGGGGGGTTCCCATCTTTTGGGACCTGCGGCCTCCCGCTGGTCCCTGTGGGCTGCCCTCGAGCCGGCAACTGCTGCTGTGTGTCCTTTAAGGACTGGGTTCCCCCAGCGCCTTCTGGCTCTGGTGGCCTCCCCCGAGCCTGAGCGGCTCTGTGGCCCTGGGATTGCGGGCCTCGCCGTGGAGACATGCCGAGCTGTTGTTGCCTGGATGGCAGGCTGAGCGCCAAGCGGCAGGCAGCAGGGCTGGCAGCCCGCCAGCTCCCAGTTCTCTCTGTTTTGTGTTCCTCACTCATAACTGTTTATTGTGACAGGTAAACACTTGTTTTGAAAGCTCGCAGGCATACTATTAAAACACAAGTGTTCTTGACACAGTCAAGCTGGGCTGTAAAATGTTTATCTTTTTGAATGACAAGTGCTGGCTCTTCTTCTCCTTTCTTTCTTGCTTGCTGCCTCTTTTGTCTTTCCCTTTCTGTCTCCCCTTTCTTCTTTTGCTTGATCTGCTTCCTTCTCCTGCCTCCATACTTTCCTCCCCCTGGAGCGGTGGCCACCAGCCGTGTGTTTGGGTCTGGCATCGCTCAAGGCGAGGGAGACAGAGCAGGTGCGCCAGAGGGAGGGAGTGTCAGTCACTCAGTCGTGGCCGGCTCTTTGCGACCCTGTGGACTATAGCCCACCAGCTCCTCTGACCATGGGATTCTCCAGGCAAGAATACTGGAGTGGGTTTCCATTCCCTTCTACAGTGGATCTCCCCGACCCAGGGATTGAACCCAGATCTCCTGCATTGTAGGCAGATTCTTTACCACCTGAGTCTCAGGGAAGCCCTTAGAGTGAGGGGAGGGGACAGCCAATTGCTTGTCTTGGTGTCATGTGTATTGGGCATGTGTAAGTGTGATTGATAATTGAATCTATAGATTGTTCAAAAAATTTGTGAACATTCTCCTGAAAAATAAAGGAAATGTAAGAAACGAAATTAACTGAAGTCAAGGTTTTTTAAAAAACTTATTTTGAAATAATAGTCCCTGGAGCTTGCAAAAGTAGCCCAGAGAGGTCCTATGTACCCTTCATCTATTTTCCCCCAGTGGTAATGTCTTGTATGACGTAGCATGTTACAACCAGGATTTAACATTAGAACATAATCATTACACAGATTCACTTATTTCACATGCAGTCATGTGTGTGTGTGTGTGTGTGCATGTGTATGTGTGTGTAAAGCAAAGGAATTCTCTTGGAAGCAGTTCATCTTGGAGAGGAAGGGAGGATGTCTACAAATGAGACTTTGAAGGAAGAATCTTCAATGGGTCCTTCTTATCGAAATGATCCTTCCTCTAAAACTCTTTCCCTGGAACACACCCCACTTTGCAAGTTCCTGTACATTCATTTATTGCATGTCACATTCTTTCGGGGACTTGTTTTCTGCTTTAATAGGTGACACCTAGTTTATGAAAGTCATCTGTGCAAATGTGTGAGTAAGATTTAATGGTTTGTGGTGTTGTCTTTCTTAGATCATTAGTAATAGCGGTCCCCTGCAGTTTCCCTTATCCTGGTGGGCGGGGGTGACATGAGTGGCAGGGATTCTAAGCAATGTACAGGGCCACTCAGGGACTTATTTGGAGCAGGCAAGTCCTAATGAGACGCAGTCTTTCTATAGAGCCAAGTGGTCCATAGTTTAACATCCATCTCTGATTTTAGCTTTAATTTCTGCAGACTGATTTAGTCTTACTTCAACATGACAGCCCTTGAAATATCAGACAGCTCCAAACCTCTGTTCACATATCTGTTTCTCCAGATTAAAATATTTCTTCACCAGCTCCTTATAGTGAGAAATCTTGTCATTCTCCTTGATTTCAGCTGCTGTGAATTGATGTCCCTCTTAAGCTGTGGTGCCCCAGAGTGAGGATAATGGTACTGTGGGTATTCTCTGGCTGGTCTGAATATAACCAGGCCGTGGGCTCTTTTCCTCTGAAAGAGCTTTGCTCTATACAAGCCTTGCTGGCAGCCATATCACATGGAGACTCATGTGTGGCTTCAAACACTCAAACCTGTGTGTGCACACTTTAAGTGTAACCTTGTTCAATGTTATCTTATGTCACTCCTCGCTGCAATCTTTTGAAATAATTTTCCTTTGTATTTCATGGAATTGTATTATGGGAGCTCATTGAGGTAGTAATTTTAGAATTCATTGGTGAAAAATAATTTAAATATGATAAAAGTATGCCATTATTTCCCTCGTGGAGTGGAGCAATGTATTATTGTGTGTGAGTAATTGACAATGGAACCCATTATTTTGTTTTCGGTTCGGTCTTGGCTTAACACAGAGGAAATGCCTTCTTTCATAATTCTGGAGGCTAGAAGTCTGAAACCAAGATGTTAGCTGGGCGGTGGATCCTCTGCAGGTTCTTGGGGGACAGTCCCAGTCCTTGCTCTTAGCTTCTGAGTTGCCAGCAGTCTTTCGTCTTCCTTAGCTTGTAGAGGTGTTGTTATAATCTGCCTCTTTTATCACATGGCCTTCTCCTGGTGTGCATGTCTATCTTTGCATCTGTTCTCCTCTTTATCCCTGCCTCCAACAAAAGATATGTCCAAGTCCTCACCTCTTTAATCGCAGAATGCCACTTTATTTGGAAATAGGGTCACTGTAGATCAGTTCATTCACTCAGTCGTGTCTGACTCTCTGCGACCCCATGGGCAGCAGCATGCCAGGTTTCCCTGTCCATCACCAACTCACAGAGCCTACTCAAACTCATGTCCAAGTAATTGCATCACTGTAGATGTAATTAGTTAAATGAATTCTTACTGGAAAAGCATGTATCAGTATTACTTGGGCCTTTATTAGCAGAGTTATTATTTAAAAAAAAAAAACAAATTTAAACATTCTTTTGAAAAAGTAGATCTCTAAACATTTAAATTCAAGTGAAATCTATTTTTTAAAATGTGCTCTTTTAAAGTAATTATGGCTACATTGTTGTTGTTGTTGTTCAGTCATTAAGTTGTATCTGACTGTTTACAAACCCATGGATTGTAGCCCTCCAGACTCCTCTGTCCATGGGATGTCCCAGGCAAGAATACTGGGGTGGGTTGTCATTTCCTTCTCCAGGGGATCTTTCCAATCCAGAGACAGAACCCACATCTCTTGCATTGGCAGGTGAATTTCTTTACCACTGAGCTACCTGGGAAGCCCCATAGGAAGTTACAAGACATAGAAGAGAGAGATCCTGTGTACTTCCCTCATTTTCCCCCAATGGCCATGTCTTGCCAGGACCACAGCACAGTATCCCAACCAAGAAACTGATGTTAGAATAACCCTTGAAGGGCTTCCCCGGTGGTCCAGTGTTTAAGACTCTGAGCTTCCATTGAAAAGTGTGTGGGTGTCAGTCCCTGGTCAGGGAGCAAAGATCTCGCCTACTGCATGCAGTGTGGCCAAAGGAAAAAAAAAGAATAATCTTTGGGCCTTATTCAGATTTTACCTGTTTAACATGCACTTATTTGTGTGCATGTGTGCAAAGTCAAGTGTTTATAACACTTGAGGTCAATTTGGGTGTGGGCATGTTTTAGATGAGCACCAAATCTGCCTGATTTGATGGCATCACGATATCGCGACCAGAGAATAGGCCTGATTGTGAATGTCCCAGGGCACTTAATGTGATCCCTCATGCCTCTTTGGATTGACCCTCGCTTTTCATTGGGTTGAGATCGTGATAAGAAGAGCATTTTGTAAAATGGGAGACTCTGTATATGATTAGTCTTTCTTATTCGAATAATACTCTTTTGAAAGACATACACTGTACTCCCAACAAACAGAATACATTATACTTGTATTCAGTGTAAGGAAGCTTATCATACTTGATACTCTTGAAAGAAATCGAATTTTCAGCCTGGTTTCCCATAGCCTTTCATGTACAAAATCATTCCTCTGGTAATTAAAATAAAGTATTCAAAGGAAGAGAAAGTTAAAGTGCCCTGTTAACATAAACAGTGAAAGGAAGAAAGTTCTGGCGAAGTAGAATGTTGAGATTCTCATGGAGATAAATGAAGCCTTTATGGTGGAGATGTCCTTGTAGCAATTAGACTAGCGTATCAAGTCAGGTTCAATGCCCACTCCAGTGAAACAAAAGAGGAAAGAAGCACTTTTTCCAATACTGCATGTTAATGCCTTTGGTATTAGGTGTTGTATTGGATGAGAGGAGTGCTTGGAGGTGGGTTAGAAGTGGGAGCTGATGATGAAGAACCTGCTCTCAAGAATGGAGAAAGCTAGGCATAGGAGGTTCTCATAGGAGAGGAAAGGGGCTCTGGGAAGTGCTCCATCATTAAGAAGGAGTCTTCAAGCTTCCTGGCATTTGGGACATTACTGGACTCTGCGGGAGCCTCATGATGGAATTACCTGGCTAAGGAATTTATATAAAGGTCCAAACTAACTTCAACCTTAATTATCTTCTGAGAAATATGACTCCATTAGAAGCTGAAAATATAAAGGGCTTCAAGAAAAGGTTTAGATATGCTAATGAATAATAGATCTATTGCAACTTATTATGGAGAAGTTAAGGGATATTCAAAATGCTACCTTTGAGCTTGACATCAAGGACTACTATGCCTGCTACAGTACATTTCTGAGGTAGGAGGGGCCCTGTTGAATGGGGAACACTAGATTGGGGGCCTGATGTGCTAGCTATGAAAAACAGGAGGGGGCTTATGATGGCTTTAAGTTTCAGCATTTCAAATTTAGTCAGAATCTAGAACTAGAATCTGTTGGTTTATGGATTTAAAACCTCAAGATTCTTCCCACAAAGGAAAATTTCAAAGGAGTTCATTAAAAACAAAACAAAACAAAACAAAACAAAAAAACCTCTCTAGTCTGGATAAGATATAAAGAGTGGGAAGACCCAGGATTTAAGAAGAGAATGGGGCCTGGGTCCTCCCAGTGCTAAAATACTGCATGGATGCTTTGTTAAAGCATCTGAGGATTGAAAGGCAATAAATGCTTTCTGGACATTAGATCCTAACTGAGTGTTAGGTTATGGATCTCGTGTGCAGATCCAGTGATGGTGGCTGGCAAGATTTTAATTCTTGGGGAGCAAGATGAGTCTCTCTACCCCTACAACATACCAGAAAACCAAATTACCTCCCAGTTTCCCCCATTCCCAGCCCCTTCCATTTCATAACTAAGTGACTAAACCACCATCACCTGGCAGCCAGGTGTGACAACATGTGTATAATGTTGTCCATTGGGGAATCTCATTAGAGACTCAGTGACCAAGGTTTTACTGGGAGCTGATCCCAGAGACTACCTCTGCTTAGAACCTGCCAATATTTCAGGCTCCCAGGAGGAAAGTGGGCATTTAGCATAATAAGCATTGTACAAATGGCTTAGGCACCAAAAGTCTCTCTTATCAATTAAATCATGGTGAGGATCCTTCCTAAATCTCAATTCCCAGATACCAGTCAAGGGCCAGCCTTGCAAACAGTCTCAGTTCTCCTCAGTTAACTCTTTTGCAAAGACTTTTAATCTTTCATGGCATTCTATGCTGTGTCTGTGCTGCTGTTGGAATCTAGGAAACATACTCCTCACCTAAGAGGCTCTGAGAGGCAGGAAAGCCATGCACTACCCTGTACTTACTCTATTGTGTCCAACTCTTTGTGACCCTGTGGCCTGTAGCTCACCAGGCTCCTCTGTCCATGGAATTTTCCAGGCAAGAATACTGGAGTGGGTTCCCATTTCCTACTCCTGGGGATCTTCCTGACCCAGGGATCAAAGCTGCTTCTCTTGCGTATCTTGCATTGGCAGGTGGATTCTTTACCACTGAGTTACTTGGGAAATCTGGGAAAGCTATGAGACTCCCTTGACCCATGGTTGAGAGGCCTCCAGCAGTCTTTTGTTTCCTCGGGTCTTGCTGCTTTTCTGAGCTCTGTCTGAGACCAGCAGTCCAGCACCCTCTGGTCTCTGATTCTTTCAAACACCTGCTAATTTTGTTGTTGATCTTCTATACTTCTGTGATGTGATCAGGAGAGGTAGGTTGCAGAGTTATTTCCTAGGAACCCACCAACATCTAAGGATGCTTCCTATCTTAGCCATGCTCTTCGCTGTTTAGAGATTTCTTTGTTTTTTTTTTTTTTTAGATCAAGAAGCATCAGTGGACAAGACAATGAGGGGAGGAGTTTAGGGATGGTGGATTCCTTACCCTCCACCTCCACTCAGTCACCTCCTCCCCAACAGCCTGTAGCACAGATGACTACGGTGGCCCATAGAGAGCATCTTCACCTTACTGTGCAGGGTGACCAGACAGAAGAAACAACAGGCTAGATTTTCCAAGACCAGACTTTCTCTCCTCCCTAGTTCTTACGGGAACCTCTCCTTCCATTCCTGGGGCTCCTCAGAATGCATCTGAAACTCACTGTGCTCCTGCATTTGTCTTGGGGGTGATGGTATGGAAGACAACTTCCCTTTAGGACCCACAAAGAAATTCTCCAAAGGGCATTGTGTATCCAAGAAAAAAAAGCTTTGCTAAGAAACGAGGAGAAGTTGGAAGGCAGGGGAAGATAATCAGAAGGGGAGTTGTTATGCCAACCATTATTGATAATCAAAAACAATTGTAAAACAGTATCATGGAGGTCAGGAAGCAACAGTTAGAACTGGACATGGAACAACAGCCCGGTTCCAAATAGTAAAAGGAGTACGTCAAGGCTGTATATTGCCACCCAGCTTATTTAACAGGAGCCTGGCAGGCCGCAGCCCACGTGTCACACATGGTCAGACACGACTGAAGTAACTGAGCACACACACACGTAGCAGGTGTTAAGACTGACGAGCAAATACCAATGTGCAGAAGGATGCTGCTTCTCCACACACAGTGCTTTGGACTGAGAGACGTGGATGAAACTCTAACTCAGTTTTGGAATTCGGTATGCATATGGGAATACAGACTAAAATGTGCTTTAGCTCTGATCATGATAAAATTTGATTTGGTATGATTAGCAGGAACATTAAACACGTGATGGATCTTTCACAATTCAAAAGAAAAAGCCTCTCAACCTGTGAAAATGCCATACCAAGTTCTAGAAACATGGGCATTTTGACTTTTTTCCCATGGCTTAGATTCAATTTTGATTCTTCATTAGATGATATCCTCCCCAGAGTTTAAGCTCTGTATTTCCATTTTTAAAGCAACCTGCAGCAGAGGTATGGGAAAGGCAATGGCACCCCACTCCAGTACTCTTGCCTGGAAAATCCCATGGACAGAAGAGCCTGGTGGGCTGCAGGCCATGGAGTCGTTGAGGGTCGGACACGACTGAACGACTTCACTTTTGCTTTTCACTTTCATGCATTGGAGAAGGAAATGGCAACCCACTCCAGTGTTCTTGCCTGGAGAATCCCAAGGACGAGGGTGCCTGGTGGGCTGCCGTCTATGGGGTCACACAGAGTCGGACACGACTGAAGCGACTTAGCAGCAGCAGCAGCAGAAGAGGTAAATCACATAACAGTTGCTGAGAAACAAAACAGCTGTGATTGATCCTAGTCTGTTTGTTTAGGCACAGGGTATTCATCGTCTACATTAGAATATGAAGTATTGTATCTTCTAGCAGTAGTTCAGTCGGGATGAAAGGATCCCTCTCTCCTTGGGTGGGGCCGTGGTGTTTTCAGAAGACTTCAAAGTGACTTACAACTTAACCAGTGTTGGTGGCTTGGTCATATCCACCTTTTTGTGACCTCATGGAATATAGCCCACCAGGCTCCTCTGCTCATGCGGTTCTCCTGGCAAGAATACCGGAGTGGGTTACCATTTCCTTCTCCAGAGGATCTTCCCAGACCAGGGATCAAACCTGCATCTCCTACATCGGCAGGCGGCTTCTGTACTGTCTGAGCCATCTGTTGCTCAGTTGCTAAATCATGTCGGACTCTTTGTGACCCCGTGGACGATAGCATGCTAGGCTCCTCTGTCCTCTGCTGTCTCTCAGAGTTTGCTCAAAATCAACTATACTCCAATGTATAAAGAAGAAAAAAAGGAAAAATAAAAAAAAGATGTGTGACAAGCCCAAAGTCGTATAGGGAGTATCATTTCCTAGAGGCTGTGCACTGGACTGGACCATCATCCACTTTCCTGTCCCATTTCATTCCCTGTCACAGTGGCCAGGTTCCATGGCAACCACAAGAGCTGGTAAATCTAATCAGGACCAGCAAGGTGAGTGTTCTGGAGTCATCGCTGACCCATGGAACACTCAAAGCAATGAGACTTTGAAGCCAAAGCGGGGTCATAACAAGTCCAGAGGATGTTTTTGAGAAGCCCACTGTGTGTCTTATCCTAGCCACCTCCCTCCCCGCCCTTGGACATAATTCCATCTGTTTGAAAGCTGCAGTTGTCAGAGAGAGATAACCACAGGTGATGCGCACCATCAGGTGGTCAGGACGCACCCACCTGTGTTCGCCTTCCTGGCCATATCTCAGTTTCCTTGGCACATCGCTGTGATCAGATTATTGGGCTTGCTCTGAGCTGAGCCCACATGATTAATGTGGGTGTGTATCTATCTATCTATCTAAGAGTCAGACACGACTGAGCAACTGAACAACAACAATTTCTCTATCTATCTATTATATGTATTGTTAGTGGGGAGAAACACAGTCCCCGAGATGGAAGCAAGGAGCATAGCAAAGAAAGAGTACTTTTCATGGCAAAATCGTGACACTTAAACAATTATCCTCAGCGGTGCCAGCAATATTCTAATTCTTCCTATATGGTTGGTAGATTTGTGCCCCTACTTAAATTCCATGAAAATCTTATACAATTCATTTGAACTTTAGTATAAATTTTAGTCCTGAGAGGTGCCTACAATTCCCAAGGCACCCTCCCCTACTTTTTCCTCCACTCCGGAAAGCAAGTAGGATGGCTCAAGTGCGGAAAAGTCATTACAAAGACAACTAACTTATGTTTTAACAAGGTCCTACTATATAGCACAGGGAACTATATTCAATATCCTGTGATAAACCATAATGGAAAAGAATATGAAAAAGAATAGTCATATGTATAAATGTCACCTTGCTGTACAGCAGAAATTAACACATTGTAAATCAGCTATACTTCCATAACATTTTTAAAATTACATTTTTAAAAAGCAAAATAATTCCCAAGTTTTCAATTTATTTCAATAATGAATTAGCTGCAACCAGGCTCAGAATTCATCAGGACACATTAGCATGTTAGGTAGTTGCCATGGAGACCTGCTGGGTTAGAGCGTAAAACAGGGGCCCAGGTCTCGAGACCCAGTTCTAAGTTCCTGCTGTTGACCTGGCATGAGTCGCTGGGCCTGCATTTCTTTTTACCATAAAACGAGATGGCTGGACTGTTGAGCTTCATTTAGCTAAGAAGTCTAAGAAAGACTCTGGGAAGAACCAGGATGATGGCATGTCATCTGTACCTGCGGATGCTCTGCATTTGCTCCTGGCCATAGAGGATGCATCTCTGCAGAGGACCCTGGTTATCCTCCATGGTGGTAGAGCCTCAATCTGGCATTGATTCATTTAAGCCAACAGGTTGCCTAACAGGTATTGGCTTCAAAGAGTAGCACAAAATGTGTTATGCCGACTGTATGTGAATACTTTCCTGCCCTCGGGGACAAACCTATCAAGGACCTGGCATCCTGGAGCTTGACAAAGGGATGGACAGACCATGATTGTTGATAGTTACGCCAAAGCAGATTCATTTTTCCTTTCCCAACTGATGGGACATGGCCAAAGCTACAAGGCTAGAGCACAGGCAAATTACACCTCAGCAATTCTGCCGCCATGCCAGGTCAATGGCCTCTGCAGACCTCTGCTTGATGCAGAGCAAAAAGAGGAGAAAAAATGATTCAGATTTTCAGTAATCTCTTGGGGAGGGGTGACGCCTTCAGCCACTTAAAGGGAATAAAAAAAAAATTCTAGAAATTTAGGTCTCTTTTTAAATTCTTCCCAGACTTGCCCCATCTATCATCCAAACTGAAACTGCTCTTATGATATATTGTAGATGGAGACTATACTACATCATCAGAGTTCTGACATTGCCACGGTTCTGTAGTAGGTTATAATGCAACGTAACAAATTACAACGGTGGACATTGACAAATTCAGTTTTGGGGAGTTTAAATTAATTTTTGAGCTGCTTCAAGTTGGTTTAGAAAGTAATTTTTAAATAAATCAGAGGTAGATGGGGGAAGAGAGTTCTAAGACTAACATGTGCATAGGAAGCTCAGGGCCAAATCTGGCTTCAGTCCTTGAGAAAAGTGGGAACATGAATTAGATCCAGACGCTGTGCCTTCTATAAGAACAGAGCCAGCAGAAGGAGAAAGGGCTGACCTTATAGGCAAAGACAGGAACGTCAGTGAGTGGGATGTCCTCTAGGATCCAGGGTGCAGCATTAGTCTGCCTTCCTTCCTGGAGACAAAATTGGGTTTCTTGGAGCACAAGAAACAGAACTGTGTAGCAGAGTATCTGAAAGAGTAGATAATACTTTCCAATACATTACAGATCACAGAGGTGTCGTGATAGAATAGAAAGCGCACAGAATTAGGGATCAAGAAATCTATGTTCTATCTCCATGCCTCACACCCGGTATCCTGTGAACCTGGGTCTATGCCGGTCTCCGTTTCTTCTTCTGCTCAAGAGAGAAAGAAATAAAGCATCCTTTGTGCTTCACTGAGTTCTTAGAACGATGAGGGGAATGTATATGAAACCTGTTGCCTTTTGGGACAATACGGAGAGCAAGACAATAGATTTGTTGTTGTGTGATCATTCTTTTTTGTGAATTTTATTTTTTATTGAAGTATAGTTGAATTACAGCGCTATGTTTCAGGTATACAGCAAGCTGATTATTAAACTACACATATATATGTATATATACCTATACATACAGCATTCCCAGTCTTGTCTAACTCTTTGTGACCCCATGGACTGTAGCCCACCAGGCTCCTTTGTCCATGGGATTTCCCAGGTGAGAATACTGGAGTGGGTTGCCATTTCCTGCTCCAGGAAATCTTCCCAACCCAAGAACTGAACCTGACTCTCTTGTCCCTCCTGCATTGGTGGGCGGATTCTTTACCACTTGCGCTACCTGGGAAGACCATATACATACGTGCGTATATATATGTGTATATATATAAGTTTTCAGAGCCTTTTCCCTTGTTGATTATTACAAATACTGAATATATTTCCCTGTGCTATACAGTAAGACCTTGTTGTTTTGTCTATTTTATATATGTGAGAGTGCTAAGTCACTTCAATCGTGTGTATCTGAAAGAGTAGATAATACTTTCCAATACATTACAGATCACAGAGGTGTCGTGATAGAATAGAAAGCGCACAGAATTAGGGATCAAGAAATCTATGTTCTATCTCCATGCCTCACACCCGGTATCCTGTGAACCTGGGTCTATGCCGGTCTCCGTTTCTTCTTCTGCTCAAGAGAGAAAGAAATAAAGCATCCTTTGTGCTTCACTGAGTTCTTAGAATGATGAGGGGAATGTATATGAAACCTGTTGCCTTTTGGGACAATACAGAGAGCAAGACAATAGATTTGTTGTTGTGTGATCATTCTTTTTTGTGAATTTTATTTTTTATTGAAGTATAGTTGAATTACAGTGCTATGTTTCAGGTATACAGCAAGCTGATTATTAAACTACACATATATGTGTATATTATACCTATACATACAGCATTCCCAGTCTTGTCTTGACTCTTTGTGACCCCATGGACTGTAGCTCACCAGGCTCCTCTGTCCATGGGATTTCCCAGGTGAGAATACTGGAGTGGGTTGCCATTTCCTGCTCCAGGAAATCTTCCCAACCCAAGAACTGAACCCGAGTCTCTTGTCCCTCCTGCATTGGTGGGCAGATTCTTTACCACTTGCACTACCTGTGAAGACAATATACATATGTGCGTACATATATATGTATATATATATAAGTTTTCAGAGCCTTTTCCCTTATTGATTATAACAAATATTGAATATATTTCCCTGTGCTATACAGTAAGACCTTGTTGTTTTGTCTATTTTATATATGTGAGTGTGCTAAGTCACTTCAATTGTGCCTAATGATTTGCGACCCCATGGACTGTATATATGTAGTTTGTGTCAGTTCAGTTCAGTTCAGTCACTCAGTCGTGTAAGACTGTTTGTGACCCATGAATCGCAGCACACCGGGCCTCCCTGTCCATCACCAACTCCTGGAGTTCACTCAGACTCGCGTCCATCCAGTCAGTGATGCCATCCAGCCATCTCATCCTCGGTCGTCCCCTTCTTCTCCTGCCCCCAATCCCTCCCAACATCAAAGTCTTTTCCAATGAGTCAACTCTTCGCATGAGGTGGCCAAAGTACTGGAGTTTCAGCTTTAGCATCATTCCTTCCAAAGAAATCCCAGGGCTGATCTCCTTCAGAATGGACTGGTTGAATCTC
>SJYT01073199.1:457570-488194 GCA_006410635.1 Cephalophus harveyi | reverse complement strand
GTTGACGTTCACTCTTGCCATCTCCTGTTTGACCACTTCCAATTTGCCTTGATTCATGGACCTGACATTCCAGGTTCCTATGCAGTATTTCTCTTTACAGCATCAGACCTTGCTTCTATCACCAGTCACATCCAGAGCTGGGTATTGTTTTTGCTTTGGCTCCATCCCTTCATTCTTTCTGGATTTATTTCTCCACTGACCTCCAGTAGCATATTGGGTACCTGAGAGTTGGACTGTGAAGAAGGCTGAGCGCCGAAGAATTGATGTTTTTGAACTGTGGTGTTGGAGAAGACTCTTGGATCTCCTTGGACTGCAAGGAGATCCAACCAGTCCATTCTGAAGGAGATCAACCCTGGGATTTCTTTGGAAGGAATGATGCTGAAGCTGAAACTCCAGTACTTTGGCCACCTCATGCTCAGAGTTGACTCATTGGAAAAGACACTGATGCTGGGAGGGATTGGGGGCAGGAGGAGAAGGGGACAACCGAGGATGAGATGGCTGGATGGCATCACGGACTTGATGGATGTGAGTTTGAGTGAACTCCGGGAGTTGGTGATGGACAGGGAGGCCTGGCGTGCTGCGATTCATGGGGTCGCAAAGAGTCGGACACGACTGAACGACTGAACTGAACTGAACTGAACTGATCTGGGGAGTACCTCTTTCAGTATCCTATCATTTTGCCTTTTGCCAAACTTCTAAATTATCCCCCCTACCTTTCCCTTTTGGTTACCATACATTTTCTTCTATGTCTGTGGGTTTATTTCTGTTTTGTAACTAACCTCCTTTGTATCATTTTTTTAGAGTCCAAATATAAATGATACCATATGATGGTTGTCTTTCTGTCTCTGCCTTATTTCACTTAATATGACAATCTCTAGGTCCACCCAGCTTGCTGAAAATGGCATTATTTCATTCTTTTCTGTGGCTGAGTAGTATTCCTATGTGTGTGTGTACACCACATCTTTTTATTTACCTGTTGATGGACATTTACATTGTTTTCATGTCTTGGTTGTTGTAAACACTGCCGCTATGCACATTGGGGTCCTTGTATATTTTTGATTTATGATTTTCTCCAACTATATTCCTGAGAGTAGGATTGCAGGATCAAGAGTAGTTCTGTTTTTAGTCTCCTGAGCAAACTCCAAAACTGTTCTTCATAGTGGCTGTACCAGTTGATGTTCCCACCAACAGTGCACTCAACTGTTTCTCCTCTACCACACCCTCTCCAGCATTTATTATTTGTGGGCTTTCTGATGATGACCATTATGACTGGTATTATTTGGGGTATATTTTAGAAGGCGAGGCATTCTGGTTTGATCAAGATCATGCTAACATAATGTAATTTATACACCTGCCATTTCCTAAACCTGGCATGAAGAAACAACAGGTTGGAGTGGTGACTGGGCTTCCCAGGTGGTGCTAGTGGGAAGGAATCTGCCTGCCAGTTCAGGAGACACGAGAGACGTGGTTTCCGTCCCTGGGTCAGGAAGATCCCCAGGAGGAGGATATGGCCACCCACGCCAGTAGCTTTGCCTGGAGAATCTGTGAACAGAGGAGCCTGGCAGGCTACAGTCAATGGAGTATCAGAGAGTCAGACACTTCTGAGGCGACTTAGCATGCACTCACGCAGGAGTGGTGACTGGGTGCTTTGTTGTGGGAAAGAAAATGCTGAGCAGGAACTGAGTGGGACCTTCTCATGTACACAAGTGAACAGATTCCACCGTATCCAAAAAAGGAGAGGTTGCCCACCATCTCAGAGAGACCTTGCATCCTTTACAGAGACAGAGGCAGAAAGAATCCAAGTCAGTGGAGCCTTTTTCTTTTTTCCAGAATGAAATACTCATTCCTCCATGTGTGGGGGAATCAATTAGCCACAGTTCTGTGTTCAGGTAGACTTTAGATTAACTCGAGACCACTCCACTATAGATAATTAACCTTCGTACCCAAATTAGCAGTGAAATAAGCCAGTTATTAGTTTTCATAATGAACAAAATTGAGTATTTTGGAAAGTTAAACCCCTGGAGCTTAAATTAAAATAAGCATCTGGGAGAAATCCCCGAAGTATCCTTCAATTCATTAATACTACAAATTCCACAGTAGATTGAACTGACAATGTGCCTTCTCTAAAGGAAATTGAGTCTCTTGAATAATCATTCAGATTGACCTCAGAGAGTGATTCTGCTTGATGCCTGGAATCTCAAAGACCAGCTGAATAACAGAGTAGGTGTCCTTGTCTTGTATGAGGCACTTGGCAGGCAGAGACGGGAGCTACATATGGCACTGAAGCAAACAAATGCTTTTATTAAAGGTTGGAAAGAATGTCTTAGCTTCGGCCTTGACGATCGTCTCTGGTTGACCTGAGTTTCAATGAGAGAGTTGGTGGAGATCACTGGGTGAGGTGTCAGAAGGCTGGGTCACAGGCCGTCAACTGCCTGTGATTTTGGAAAGACCATTGAACTTCTTCATGTCTCTGTTTTTCTCCTTGTAGACTGGGAGCAGTATTGACTGCTTTGCTCATCTTATCATTTTGAGAATCAGTGCACACCAAACTCTGAATTTGGAGAGGTGCTGTTCCCTGTTCTCTTTCAGTTTGAAAGAACCTCACATTCCTCATCTCTGTTCCCCTAGGAAAAAGAAAAAATGTCAACATAATCAAGGACTTGGATATGAATGACTATATATTAACATATTTGCTAAATATTTTGCAGGAATTATCTCTTTTAATCCTCACACTGTCCTATCAGTGCTAGTATGGTGCGTGTTCCCTAAGACCTCTCAGCCATCAAGGGAGAGGAACAAAATCTGAACCCAGGCAGGCTCATCCCTGGGGAACATGCTCACCTGGGTGCTATGGATCCACGTCTGTGTGAAGACAGGCCTTGCCCAAGTTCAGGATGCCTGGAGGGTCCCTTAGCCTGTGAAAGCTCTGTGGAATCACCAGCTACAAGTATTAAACCCAGAAAGTCATCATCGGATCAGAAGCCAGGGAGAAGGACAGACCCCATTATCAAATATAATAATCAAAAACATTGTCTTGTTTCATTTGTTAGAAAATCCTGTTACCTGGCTATCCTTGGCTCTCTTTTATATATGAGAACATGAAGGCCCAGGGAAATTAAATAACTTGTCCTAGATTGTGCAGCTGGATGAGGTGGTGCCTTTTGCAAACACAAAGGCCATGATTCCTGACCCACTGGCCTCCTAGGGAAGGACTCTGGGTCTCATCCTAGCTAACTCTGCTGAGTGTTTTCACAAGGGAAATGCACTTTAGTTTTATATAAGGAAAAAAAAAAACAAAAAAAAACAAAAACCCTCCTACCTTTAGTCCTTGTTAGGACTGGCAAAGCAAAATATCCCTCCTTTTGGAGTGTGTCGGTTCCCATGGAACATGTGTGAATGGGGGTTTTACCCTGAGAGTCAGTCCTGAAGTCTGTATGCTGCTTACATTTTGTCTTCCAAGTGTGTGATACCACGTTATATTATCTCTCAAATTAAACCAGAATGATCCTCCATCTATAAACAGTCATCTCCATTAGCCTCAAGATTAGGGGACCCATATTGGACTGGGACCCTGGAGGAGGGCATAACGACCCACTCCAGTATCTTGCCCGGAGAATCCCATGGACAAAGGAGCCAGGTGGGCTACAGTCCATGGGGTCTCAACGAGTTGCACACAACTGAAGTGACTTAGCACATATGCACAGAACTGGGAAATTCTGGGGTGGCCCATCCCAGTCACAGTGTCTTGGACCAGAAGAGTTGTTCTGCCATTCTGCTCAGCTTAGAAGTCACCCTTCCTGACTTGGGCAAAAACAGATGGGGTGCTGGGCTCTTAACTGTGTGGCTTAGGGCACTCAGAGGCTGAGGGGCTCTCTGCCTGGGTAGCTGCCTTGTTTCCCAGATCTTAGCCACACAGGAGGCAGACTGGCCTAAACAAGGAACAAAGTTAGCAAACTTTCTTGTGGGCTGCACAAGGCACTGGGCTTCCCTGGAGGCTCAGGGGTGAAGACTCCACCTGCCAAGGGGGGAAATTTGGGTTCGACCCCAGGGTGGGGAAGATTCCCTGGAGAAGGAAATAGCAACCCACTCCAGTATTCTTGCCTGGAAAATCCCATGGACAGAGGAGCGTGGGAGGTTACAGCCCACGGGGTCTCAAAGACTCGGACATGACTTTGTGACTAAACAACAGCACGGTGTGTTAATATGAAGCCGTGGCAGGAAAGTGCCAACCATGGAAAATAATCAAGGTGAGGTTGCACGGGAGATGAAGATGAATTCAGAGGGATTTTTCATGTACACGAAGAACCCGGAGTTTGGAAAGGGAGACCTCGAAGGGGAGAAAGGATAATTTATTGAGAGAGGAAGAAAACAACGCAACAGAAATTCAATGAATATTTGCCTGAGAATTCAAACGGAGGCTGTAAGCAGATGCTTAGATGGAACACACATCCCCAAGGGAGAAAGCTGTATAGAAAGAAATCAAGACCGAATCAGAAAAAGATGATGAAGAAATTAGAAATTCTAAAGACAAACAGAACTGGGATATCGGTAGAATCCGTATGAGCATCCAGTGCCTGGGAAGATGGAGACGAATGGTCTCTCACTGGTCCCTCTGGCTGGATGGGGTAGAGGCATCACTGAGCTGTCAGGCCGGGAGTCCAAGGAAGCCACACCGCGAGTAGGGAAAATAGCACAGGGCAAGTCAGGCATCACAGAACCAGGAGTTTGCTGGAAGGGAATGACCTTCTGAATTGTAGGGGTGTGGCAAGCTTTATTAGAGATATCCAATCAGAACAAATGAGCAGAATTCGTGGCCAGTTTCTCTTTTACTGAGAGACACTTAGGGCAACTCAGAGACTGAAAAACACGATCCATCGCCGTGAGCTCAAATGGTTGCTGGGAGAAATGGAAGCTGAGATCGATAGAAGTCACTTCTGGTAGTTTCTCTCACACTCTAGGAGTTACGTTTAAGTCCAGCTAGTCCCCAGCATCAACTCCTTGGTACAGGGGAGGGTTCTAAGATCTCATGGGGGAAATCAGGAAGATAGGATCGGTAGCAAAGATCTGAAAACCCCAAGAAAATTTTCAGCTTTTTCTTTTTAAAAAATCTTTAATTATTTATTTATTTGGTTGTGCCAGGTTCTTAGTTGTGGCATGTGGGAACTAGTTCCCTGACCAGGGATCGAGCCTAGGCTCCCAGCATTGTGAGTGTGGAGTCTTAGCCACTGGACCACTAGGGAAGTCCCCTTAGAAATGTTTTTTTAAAAATAAAACTAGTGTACTGAATATAGAGAGTATCAGGCAATGGCATCCCACTCCAGTACTCTTGCCTAGAAACTCCCATGGACAGAGGAGCCTGGTAGGCTGCAGTCCATGGGGTCGCTGAGTCAGACACGACTGAGCGACTTCACTTTCCTTTTTCACTTTCATGCATTGGAGAAGGAAATGGCAACCCACTCCAGTGTCCTTGCCTGGAGAATCCCAGGGATGGCAGAGCCCAATGGGCTGCTGTCTGTGGGGTTGCAGAGAGTCGGACACGACTGAAGCGACTTAGCAGCAGCAGCAGCAATCTAATTTTATATGTCTCAGTTTAGGAATATGGCTGTTAATGTTCCTTTATCATCCTTCTGTGTGCTAGACTCTTTTTTACATTCTCCCTTCTTCACTGTTTTAAATGAATTTGTTTTGTTTTCCTGCAGTAAGCGTGCATGCTAAAGGGACTTAGCCAAATCCAACCCACCATCCAACTGTTCAGTGTGTTTCGGATTTTGGTAGGGTTGATTCTGTCTTTTTGGATCTCACGGTGGCACCTGAGTAAGTTGGAGGCTTGAGACAGTCAAACTTTTGCACAACCTTGTTTAACTTGCAAAACTTTTAAGTCTTTCTCACACCTTCACTTCACACATGCAGGTTTACACAATAATTTGCAGCCAGATACAGACTGGCAAGCCCTTTACTCCCACGTCAACTCAATCTTTGCTTTAAAAAAAAATTTTATTTATTTGGCTGTTCCAGGTCTTAGTTACGCCATGCGGGACCTTCAGTCTTCATTGCAGTATGAGGGATACTTAGCAGTGACATGTGGCATCTAGTTCCCTGACTAGGGGTCACACTTAGGCCCCCTGCACTGGGAGTCCAGAGCCTTAGCCACTGGAGCACCAGAGAAGCCTCTGAGGCTCCTTTGAAATGGCATCTTCTAAAACAGCGACTGGTAGAGAAAACTCCATCTAGTTGGATAATCACTTGATAACACTGCCTCTATTCTCCAAGCACGAAGCAGGGGAAAGGCTTCCAGCCAGAGCTGATATTTATTGAGAACTCACCGTGGGGCAACTCTGGGCTAAAATCTTTACCTTTATTATCTTATCCTGGCCTTCCCAGGTAAGCACTATCGGTAGATAGACACCTGGGCCCTCTGGAAGAAGATGCTGAGAGGGAGTTGGGAATGCCAAAGGTTTACTAGGAGTAACATTTAGGGCTGACTAAGTGCAAGGAAGGTGACTCAGTGGTCACAAATTCACCTGTCAATGCAGCAGACATGGGTTTGATCCCTGGGTTGGAAAGATCCCCTGGAGAAGGAAATGGCAACCCACTCCAGTATTCTTGCTGGGAAATCCCATGGACAGAAGAGCCTGGTGGGCTACAGTCCATGGGATCGCAAAAGAGTGGTACATGACTTAGCAACTAAACAAAAGTAGAAGGAAGCAGGATTGAGCAGGGGCAGCTGTGAGGCCAGTGCAGTGGGCAGGGCCGGACCCCAGACTGCCCACCGGGCAGTCCCTTGTGGACTGGAAATGGCCTGGCCTCAGCCCGCTGCCTTACTCAACCACTGACCCGCAGATGCTCTGCGAGCAGAGAAGCCACAGCCCCCTTAGCTGAGGTGGACCCTGAAGGCATTCACAGCTGGAGGCCGCTGGCATTCTTGACTGCAGCTCCATCAGAGCGCTGCCATCCTCCCTGCCCAGGGGAGGCCAGGCCAGCGTGGACCAGTTAGAGGACTTCCCTGCAGGTGCCCAGTCCAGAGGAGCAGCCAGGAGTCTGCCCCTCAGGCCCTTTACCTGACTTCCTGAGCCAGGCGGCTCCTCTCAAGAACAGAGATCCAGTGAGATAAGGCCTTGGAAAGTTCTTTGGAAAGAATAAAGATCCATAAAATATTCAAAGGATTAGACAAGGAGCTATTAAAGAACAATAAGCAATATCCTATTTATTAATTTCCCTCCATTTTCCCTGAATGATATTTGAGACATTTTGCTCCAGTCCCAGAGAGGCAGGAAGGCAGACTTTTTTATGGCGTATGAAAAGTATTAATAATTTGATATGGTCTTAATTCATTTTGTGATTCAGTTCTGCCGAATCTACAGAGACTGCTTCCAGCTTAGTAATTATAAAAGGTGCTTCCAGATCAGTTCTGACTTGATCTTACACTATTTGATCATTTTATTATTCCGTTTTACTTTATTATTCAGTTTGATTTGGTTCTGTTAAGAAACCTAAGGCTACATAAACTGTATATTTTATATCTTTAAAAGTTCTGTTGAGATAAATTCTCCTATAAAAAGGCTCTAATGATATATCAATGTCATTTATTTTTAAATCAGAGAATATTGCTCCAAGAGCAGAAAGCCTCAACACCAGCTACAGAAGCATGTGTCCATACCATTATAGAATGGGTGTGACTAAATTGGAGTTATTTTTTTCTTTTAAACCGTAGATAAATTAATCAACAACTTTTAAAACCTAGATTGTTTCTGCGTGTGCTTAATCACTCAGTCCTCTCCAGCTCTTTACAACCCTGTGGACTGTAGCCCTCCAGGCTCCTCTGTTCATGAGATTTTTCAAGCAAGAATACTGGAATGGGTTGCAATTTTCAACTCCAGAGGATCTTCCTGACCCAGGGATCGAACTTGTGTCTCCTGCATTGGCAGACAGATTCTTTACCCAGTGGGCCATCAGGGAAGCCCCAAACATAGGCTACTTTGTGCTGTTGTTAAATACGGTCTAAGGTAAGAGTTTATCCTCTAGCTGGTAATTTTGATACAGCTCATCAAGAAGCTCTTTAGTTTCTCTTCACTTCTCCCTTTAGCGTGGTATCATCTGCAAATGTGAGGTCAGTTTTTATAGCAGTAGGTAATTTCATAGGCTAATGAATGAATTTCATAGGCTATTTTGGGGAAAGCGTGGGGATTTTCAGAAACTGGACCACCGCCCTCTGTGTGACCTTTAAGGTCAGGCTTGGAACTGTCATTGTGGGTGGGTGTGTCGTTTAGCTTGGGATATGCTATGTGCGTGTTTAGTCTCTTCATTCATGTCTGACTCTGTGACCCCATGGACTGTAGCCCGCCAGGCTCCTCTGTCCACGGGATTGCCCAGGCAAGAGTACTGGAGTGGGTTGCCATCTCCTTCTCCAGGGAATCTTCCCAACCCAGGGATTGAACCTGCGTCTCCTGCACTGGCAGGTGGATTCTTTGCCACTGAGCCACCTGAGAAGCTGATGTGTTAGAAAGAATGTACAATGAAGCTCAAGGTCTAGGGGAAATCAGCTCATCCACCATCTTGGACCCAGCTGGTTCTAATAAGTTTATGTCTTGTCCTTGGGCTATATCATTACTTTAAAGGTTATGCCCTGCCCCTTTTTTGTCTCAGGAGCAGTTCCTTAAAAAAAAAGATTCCAGACAGACCCCTAGTCTGTTCCTCCATGTGAAGTCACAGTGAGAAGGTGCTGGCTCTGAACGAGGAAGAGGGCATTCACCCAGCCATGATGGGGCCTTGAAACACTTGTGGGCTCCAGAACTGTGAGCAACAAAGTTCTGTTGTTTACAAGCCACCCTAGTCTGTAGCATTTGGACTAAGACACCAGCACATGGTAGCTTTCAACAAAGACAGCTTGCCAAAGTCCTACCCATCCCATTCCACCCTTTCTGTAAATTTAAATGTTTTAGTGGAATTGACAGGCTGAGATGCTGACCTTTAGAACTCTCAGTGGAAGAGCATTTGGTTCCCTTTGGGTGGGATAGAGATCCTACCAATTAATGTGGTGCTTTTTCTTGGTCTCTTGTGTTCATATGACCTGGAAACATACCATTTGAAGTGGACACACTTTCAGTGAGCAAGTTGCCTGATACTGGTCTTAGTGCTTTCCACGTAATCCTCACAACAGTAACCCCCCTGCATGCTTGAGATGGAGATGCAATGATCGTGATTTTTGTTTTTTAAAAGAGGGAACTGGAACATAAAGATAATATGTTTTAATTGCTGTCTAGGCACAGATGGGACTCACACTGAGTCACCTGGTGCTAGGCTTGTTCCCAATAACCGTAATCCTCTCCTGCCTTGATGAGCAATGATGTGAGAGGTATCTTGCAGAAATGAAGGGCATACAACTGACCTGGATGGTGCTGTGTTCAGTCACTCAGTCATGTCCGACTCTTTCTGACCCCATTGACTGTAGCCCACCAGGCTCCTTTGTTCATGGGCTTATCACAGCAAGAATACTGGAGTGGGTTCTCATTTCCTCCTCCAGGGGAATCTTCCTGACCCAGGGATCAAACCCATGTCTCCTGCAGCTCCCGCACTGGCAGGCAGATTCTTTAGTACTGAATGACCTGACCTGGATGGTAAATAACTTTAATACATTGACTAAATTTAGTTGCTTCTATTGGAGGTGGGTGGACATTGTTCTTTTTCTTCTAAAGCAAGGATGTCTTAAGGGCTCTGCATCTAGCACACAGATATACACAAAATCATACACACATGTCGTAGTTGTCATAGCAGCTCAGCCAGCCTTGGTTCCTCTGAAAGTCACATGAGAACTATTCATTCATTCCATCTGTCAGTCACTCACTCAGCAAAAGATTCTCGAGTTCAGCCAGTGTAGAAAATATATCCCTAAGTCCTGCAAGGCACAAAGGTAGCTTAGACCTCTTCCTTGCCCTTCAGGTCTTCCCCAGTGGCTCAGCAGGTAAAGAATCTGCCTGCAGTCCAGGAGATATAGGAGAGGTGTGTTCGATCCCTGGATCAGGAAGATCCCCTGGAGAAGGAAATGGCAACCCACTCCGGTATTCTTGCCTGGAGAATCCCATGGACAGAGGAGCCTGGAAGGCTACAGACCATAGAGTTGAAAAGAGTCAGACATGATTGAGCACATGGCATATTGCCCTTAAGGAGATTATTAACAAACTGATAAATCATTCAGTTTCATAATCTCGTATCTCTCAGGCTAATCAGTATCTATCTCATCCGGTATTTAACAAATTAAGCCTATTCATTCAAAAAGCAGAGGTCTGTTAAGCCCATTAGGTCAAGTCACCACTTGACTTACACAACTCTATCAAATGAGTTGAAGCCAAGGGCAGATCACTTAAATTCCAATCGATGAGCAAGCTGGGTGATTGCATTTGAAGGCAGAGGGAAAGGCAGAGAGGTGGATGTTTACAAAATGTTTACAAAAGCTATTTGAAAACCAGGCAAACTCACTTTCAGATTGCTCTTGGTTTGAACAAGCCTTTATTCTGGTAACAAAAGGAGCCTTGATATCATTATGGGAAGAAAGGCTCCGTGTTTTGAATTTCCTCTTACTACATGTGCATATTTGGCTACCTGCTCAAGCACCTGTACTCCTGGGAAAATACCGTTCATGTTTGATAGGGTACTGACAATAAGAGTACTTTACTTCTTTTTTTTAATATAAATAAGCATTTTCAAAGACTCTTCACAGTCATAAGTGTATTTGAGTCTCAAAACACTCCCATGCAGATATTGTGTCCTTATTTGATAAACAGGCAACTGACACTCAGAGTAAGCAAATTTCTCAAGGTGGGATAACTGAAACCACAGCTGAAACCCGTGTTTTCAGACTCTGACCTTTTGGTGCAATACTCTGATATCAGGCTAACTTAGAAACTAAACCACTGTTTTTCAATCTTCATAAACTAAAAACTATTGAATGGGATTCATCAGAGTAGATATCTCTTAACAGGAATGGAAAATACATGTTGTCATACTGCCCTATACTGGTCCCTATAGGCAAAGCTATGGTTTTTCATTAACAGTGTACTGACGTGAGAGTTGGACCATAAAGAAGGTTGAGCGCTGAAGAATTGATGCTTTCAAGTTGTGGTGCTGGAGAAGACTCTTGAGAGTCCCTTGGGCTGCAAAGAGATGAAACCAGTCAATTCTTAAGGAAATGAATGCTGACTATTGATTGGAAGGACTGATGCTGAACCTCCAATACTTCGGCCACCTGATGCAGAGAGCTGACCAAATAGAAAAGCCTCTGTTGCTAGGAAAGATTGAGGGCAGGAGGAGAAGGGAGCGACAGAGGATGAGATGGTTGGATAGCATCACTGACTCAATAGATAGGAGTTTGCGCAAATGCCAGGAGATAGTGGAGGACAGAGGAGCCTGGTGTGCTGCAGTCCATGGGGTCAGACACAACTGAGTGACTGAGCAGCAACATTACTGCCCTCACCTAAGCCCAGGGCAGAGGGCACCGATCAGCTTGGCACTCTCTTCCACTGGACTTGGGTGTAACCTCAGAGGCCCTCTCGGTGTGATGGGTCAGGCAGCCGCCGTTGACTGGAGCTTAATCCTGGACGTGTTCAAGCAGAGGCTGGATGCCTACCATCACTCACATTATACAGGGGATTTCTGCATTAAGCAGAAGGTTGGGGACATCAGTAGTTCCCAAGCACGGCTGGACCACAGAATCTTCCGGTGGCATTCAGAAGGTGTTCATTTATTTATTTTTCATTGGGATTTCTGAGGTCCAGCCAAAGCCTGCTGACCCAGAATCTCTGAGGGTGCAACCCAGGAAACTTTCATTTGTAAACTGAGCTGCTGCTAATGCAGCAGGTCCATAAACCACTGCTTGGGAACTGAACCAAATGACCTCAAAGGTTACTTCTAAATTTCCTGACTTACCACAGCCTGCATTGGCGGAGAGCCACATACACCGAGGCACGAGGGAAGTCCACACCGGCGTCTAGAGTTGATGCATCAAGAGCCATGGACCATCGGGCAGAGAGTTTCTAAATCACTTTAAAAACAATTAGCCTGAACAGGTGAAAGCCCCAACCAGCCTGCCATCCGCATATTAGTGGCAAATTAGACTTCCCCACGTTAGCTGTGTTCTTGGCGATATTAGTGTTACAAGCCCTAATGTATTGTATTTTATACTTTGGAGAGCTGGAAGAGAGTACTAATTACATGCAAGTTTTCCAAGATTTCAGCTGGGAGTATTTCACATGAAAGTTAATTGTTCTTTGGGGGTTTTACCACTGGTTTATCCAATTAACGTGGAGTTTGCCTATATATCATGGTTTTGCTTACAGAAGGGAAACCATATTATTCACTTGGATTAAATGGGGCTTTTTGAAACCAGGCTGAGAGCTTCTGGAACACATACACCACTGTGTTCACCTGCTGCCTTCTGAGCAGGAATGAGGTTTGTTCTGCAGGGGAACAGCAGAAGTTGCTGATGAAACACAGTGATTAAAAAAGAGGCCAAGCAGATTTGCTTCCCAAGGCTTTTCCCTTACTTTCGATCTCTGAAAACTTGGCACTGGCCTTAGATCAAGAGCTGGAGTGGCACTAAGAATCCTTTCATTGATGGTTATACATTATCCAATATACAACTTAAGCTTTCAGCTCATCTTACCCCAGGAGAGTCTCTGCAGTAGGTATTATTATACCTGTTTTACAGGTCTCTATGTACCCAATATTTGCCCATGTTTGTCCTGTTCTTTTTAGAGAACTCTAGACGCTGGTGTGGATTTCCCTCATGGCTCAGTGTATGTGGCTCTCCGCCAATGCAGGAGACCCAGGTTCGATCCCTGTGTCAGGAAGATCCCCTGGAGAAGGGAATGGCAACCCAGACCAGTATTCCTGCCTGGAGAATTCCATGGCTGGAGGAGCCTGATGGGGCTACAGTCCATGGGGTTGCAAAGAGTTGGACATGACTTAGCGACTCAACAAACAACAGCTAAGTTATGATCCTAATGATTGGTGTTACTTCCCTTCTGGAGCCTGGGAAATTGGAGGATTTCACTCAGAGGAGGACAAACAGCAAAGGCTCTTTGCTCTTTTATTAATAGAAGTCATCACCGAGAACTTGACGATTGCCAGCAAGCACCTCCTGTTCACTAGCAAACTGACTGAAAGCCAGCTTCCACTGAATAACTGCCAGTGGGAGGGACAGACAGACAGACAAAGAGGGGGACATAGAAAGGAAGGGTGCTTTCTCCCTCCTTGTGAAGGTTTTCTTCCATTTGGCAAGGAACAGGCATTCATGGTGGCTGACACAGTCCTAGATAGATACATTTTTGTTGGTGCCTGTCCTTACCCACAACTTTGGAAGAATTCAAACTTCTGACTCCAGAAAATTGGCTGGAAAGAGCTAGCCGTAGATTTAATTTGGGAGACTCTGTTGGTGCCATGGCCAAGACAGCTGATTGTGTAAGGAGCTAATGTTGTTGAAAAGTAGGTTTCCTTATATAGTCAAATGTTTAATTCACATTCCCTACCAAGCCAAACTTAACAGTGCGTTCTCTCTCTCCTTGGTTCATCATCCCTCAGAAGACTTCGGTGGTGGTGTACCTTGGCACTCAGAGATCCCTGTGGTCTTCTGTCTCCAGCTGTGAGTAGAATTGAGACGGACAGGATTAACCACAAAATAGCAAAAAGCAGGGCATTGTTAGCTACCCTGGGCTGAGCTGTTAATATTTCATCATAAAGGAAACAATTTTAAGGTGCTTGTTGGGCATTCTAAAATCCTGGAAAAGGCACGGGTTACTAGAATTGTGTGAAAATCTAAGAACTACATGGAAAGCCTAAGGAAGCCTTGTCTGTTTTGTCCATAACTTTCCACTCCGCGCATCTCAACGAGAAGCTGTCCCACCTCACCCCCACCCCCAGAGGCATTTGAAAATGTGCGTCTGTTCACGCATGTTTGTGTGTGTGAGTGCTAGTGATTGGGGGCCATTGTGATGTTTATCAGGTGAGGCTGCAAATGTGAAGCACCCTACAATTCTCAGGACAGTCTGAGAGAACAAAGAATTGTTTTATCTAAAATGCTACCATATTGAGAACATGAGACGCCTTATAAAATTGCAAATATTATACTAGAATGAAACACGAGCCCCGTCCATGCTTGCCTGATAAACTCAAACCTGTAAGTATCGAACTGGTGTTCAAAAGACAGCAACCCTTATTCTGAGCAATTACTCTAAGGAAGTATACCTGAAGGCTGACCCTGATACCAACATTGTGTATAATTTTTATAGCAGCAAGAAACTAATAAACATATGAAGGAAAGAACAAACATATAACACCAAGAGGGGAGGAAAGAGGCAGTGGGATGAACTGGGAGCTTGGGATTGAGATAAATACACTATTAATACTATGTGTAAAACAGGTCATTAATGAGAACAGACTGTCTAGCACAGGGAATTCTACTCAGCGCTCTGTGGTGACCTAAATGGGAAAGAAATCCAAAAAATCGGGGATATATGTATACCTGTAGCTGATTTACTTTGCTGTACAGCAGAAACTAACGTGACATTGTAAAGCAACTATACTCCAAGAAAAATTTAAAAAAGAAGGAACAAGTTCCAGAATATGTGGGTAGTTTAGGTCATGCAATGAGTTAATACCAACATCAGCAAAAAGCCCAGGTCTGCTACTGATCATGACCGTGCTTCTTTTTCTTTCTGTATTATCACTGTAGCTTTTTGGGGGGAGGGGGGTATCATTGAGAAAGAGTATCTGAAGAATCCATTCTGGAGAGAGTTGAGAGCTCTCAGCATTCATAAACCACTCTTCA
This sequence comes from Cephalophus harveyi, assembly GCA_006410635.1. Classification (NCBI taxonomy): domain Eukaryota; kingdom Metazoa; phylum Chordata; class Mammalia; order Artiodactyla; family Bovidae; genus Cephalophus; species Cephalophus harveyi. The sequence continues at coordinate 473,376 of SJYT01073199.1, read as the reverse complement.
TAATGATCACACCTATAAGACATAGCTTCTCAGAGTTCTGGTCTGCATCAGAATTCTAGCACGCTACCGTGCTAGCCTGGTGATGGGACACAGGCCACAGCCAACCAGAGCACAACCTGGCATGCAGGGGGATTTAAGCAGAGTTCTGGGTGAAGATGCCTGCTTGCTTTTCCAGGCTTGTTTTGGTATGTATGTGTGTGCGCTCAGTCACGTCCAACTCTTTGCAACCCCGTGAACTGAAGCCCACCAGGCTCCTCTGTCCATGGGATTTGCCAGGCAGGAATGTGGCAATGGGTTGCCATTTCCTTTTCCAAGGGACCTTCCCGACCCAGGGATTGAACTGGCAAGATCCCCTGGAGAAGGAAATGGCAACCCACTGCTGTATTCCTGCCTCGGAAATCCCATGGTATCTTCACCCAGGTTTATTTTGAGGCTCGCTTTATTGAGCAATCACATCATTGTCTGCCTGATCAAGGAATTCCAATTAAATGTCTTCTGTCTACCTCACTTTCTCTTGTTCTCCCTACTAGTAGTGGTTGCAAGCAGCACATACCTGAGACCTTGGCACTGAGTCACATTAGTAAGACAAAGTCCAAGGAGCCATTTGCAAATATTATACTAGAATGAAACACAAGTCCCATCCATGCTAGCCTGATAAACTCAAACCTGTTAGTATCGAACCGATGTTCAGAAGACAGCAACCCTTATGGGTTGCCTTATGCAGCTGCCACGCCATATCCTGGTCTTCCAGTAAAAGGTGTTCGAAGGTCAGTACAGCCCCCAACCCTGCCTATGTGCTGTGGACTGCCACACAAGTATGCAAGGGATGTTCTTGATAGAATTTGACATTTTGGAAATTTTTGTATATGGTGAGTGTGGCCTTAGGGTATAGAAAGAGATTGTCAAAGATTAATAGTGAAAGTATTCTTAGTATTACTGATCTGTCCCTTTACACTGCTTCCCCATCTCTGTGTATCAGGAATTTCATTGGGCTAGTTCAACAGAAATTGGAAGTTACAATGGCTTGATAACAAAGACTTTTGTTTTTCAGTTTTTTTCCCCAAGAAATAGAAGCAAGGGGGTAGAGCGTTCTGGGCTGGCTGGCAGCTCATGGCATCTTCAGGGGGCTGGGTTCCTTGTATTTTTCCTTTCCTACCATTCTTAGTGCGTGGTTTCCATCTTCAAGGTCACCTCATGACCCAAGGTGGCAGTTGGAATTCCAACCCTTTCATGCACATCCCAGGCCAACGCAGGAATGTAAGCAGATGGGCAAAACATTGCCCCAGCTCTCCATCCCTATTTAAGGAACACGCCTGGGAATCCTGCCCAGCAGTTTCCACATCCTTCTGTTATCAGAACTCAGCCATGTGGCTGTACTAGGTGCAGAGTAGGCTGATATTAGAGTTCTGTTACTGAGGAAGAAGGGAAGAATCCACACTGGTTAAGTGACCTGGTATCTCTGTCATTCCTTTCTTGCCTGCGCCTGTGCCATGATGTTTTTGAGTTCAGACTCCTCCCTGAGACTGTATCTTCCTCCTTCTACTGAAAAGCCTGACCATGCTGGCACTCTAGTGAAGAGTGGGAGGAAATGAGTTCCTTAGATACTGTTGATGCTGGCTTCATGTAGCTGCGAACAGGCCTTGCCAGCATTGAACTGTCCCAGAGCCCCTCACTCCTGGAAAACAGCTAGGGAGGGCTTAAAGGAAGCCCCTTCCCATTTGGGTTCTGGATACAGGCTTATTGCAAGGACACACCCTTCTCCATATACCTTAGATAAGATCCATAGATCCCCTGCCCTTTGTCGACTGATAACAGGGTCAGACCCAGACCTAGAATCCAAAGATTCTAGTCCTTGCTCCACAAAGGATTAGCTAAACTATTGCATCCACATGGAGCCACTGGAACAAAATGCTTAATACCCAAACTTCATTAAGTTCCCCTCCTTCCTCCATGTCCTGGCCTTTGGCCCACCCTCAGCCCTGGCCAGCAGATGCCCCCCCTGAGAATGGACTGGCCCGCACATGAAACCTTCTCTGGTGGACTATCCAATCAGGCCACCTTTATTTATCTATTTACTTTTGGCCACTCTGTGTGGCATGCTTGATCTTAGCTCCCCAACCAATTTTGAAATCTGTGCCCCCTGCATTGGAAGTGTGGCATCTTAACCACTAGCCTGCCAGGGAAGCCCGTGGTCACACCACCTTTTCACTGAGCTTGCCTACATCTGGTCTTTCTAGCCTTGCTCACCCTTCTCTATAAAAGGAAACCTCTTCCGCCTGACTCTGAGCTGTATGCAGACTTTAGGGACAGTGTTCCTGCTATTTCAATAGTCCTGCCCACCACTTTGCAGTAATCCTTTTGAATGAGTCCTTACTAAGCCCAGATTCGCTTTTACTTGACAGCCTCTGTGTGCCGGGGCACTGGGCAGGCCCCTGAGGACCTTGGTGAGTGAGAAGGCTGCGGGCAGGTTTCCCTTCTCCATCACTGCTTCCGTGCAGTGTTCTCCCACGACGCTTCCTAAAGTGTCAGAGAAGCGGGAAGGAAAGTCCCCACGAGAACCCCAGTGGCCTCTACAGCTGTGAGTAACTATAACCATAGAGCTGGCGGTTCTGCAGAGCTGCCGTCGCCTGGTATAAAGTGTTAGCTGTCAGAATGATCGGGAGACCCTGGGTAAAGCAAGGTTAAATGAATTTCTTCCCTGTGGGATTTTTCATAAGCACTTTGTGGAACTCTCAAGCACAGGTAGAGTAGACGCGGCTCCCCTGAACTCTGACCGTGCGATGCTTTTATTTGCCAAACACCTAGAAATAGCATGTGGAACCGTTTGGGAAATGCTGCTTTCAAGCCTTTCACATCTTCCCCTGCAATGGTCTAATGCACCTGGCATAGGATAAACTTCGCCTCTAAGCTGTCTGCAGGGAGAGGGATTGAGCCCGGGGAGCCAGTGGCCGATGTTACAGGTTGGCGTCAGATGTATTTGAGTGTCAGGCGTCCTCGCTTTAAGTAGGATGTGTGCTAAGTGGCCTTCATCCTGGGGGAAATGCAATAAATGGGTCAGATTTCCCAACAGGAGGATGCTGTGCTTAAGACACTTTTGATTTACAGCAGCTTTTGCTGTGACCTTGGCTTTCCAGTTTGCAAGTAATGTCACCAGGGTATCTGACTAATACACAGTTGTGAATTTTTCATGGCAAGGCATGTGTTTGTGCTATTGGCCTCCTGGGCAAGGAAAAAAAGCATGGCACGTCAAGAGCAACATAAATTGTTAGGTAAATCTTTATTCCCCCTGGACCTCCCTGCAAAGTCCCATTATTCGTGTCCCACTCAACCGTTCATTCATTTACAAACATTGATCGAGCAGCTTCCATGTCAAAGTACTGCAGGGGATGTGAGCATGTATAAAGCAGCATGGGGGCCTAGGTGTCGGGGCGGCAGGTGTGAACATGTCGAGGAGTGAGAGAGCTTCGCGTGGGGCTCCCTCTCTGGAGTGAGTGTTCAGGCGTCTCGAGAGCCTGCACTGAACATGCTCAGCTTGTAAAAATCAGCCTTTCGGTCCTGTCAGCTGCTTCTCTAGCGGCAGCCTGTGCGAGCAAAGGCCAGGTGTCTTACTGGGTTCAAATCCCAGCTGTGTCATCTTAAGCAAGTCTCTTAAAGCTTCTGGACTTCCTTCCTTTTTCTGTAAAAGAAGGGAATAGAAACATAGAGTTCTTAAGTTTCTCCAAAACAATACCCTTTATATATATACATTATTATATATATACCTTTTATATATATGCCATATATATATACAATATTCATATATATATATACACACACACCCTTTATATGGGCTCCCAGGTAGCGCAGTGGTAAAGAATCTGCCTGCCAATGCAGGGGATATAGGAGATACAGGTTTGATCCCTGGATTGGGAAGATTCCTTGGAGAAGGAAATGACAATCAACTCCAATATTCTTGCCTGGAGAATCCTATGGACAGAGGAGCCTGGTGGGCTATAGTCAATGGGGTTGCAAAGAGCTGGACACAACTGAGAGACTGAGCATGCACACACCGTGTGTGTGTGTGTATATCTATATATATTTCTAATATAGTATATTATAATGTGTATATATATGTCTGTGTGTATGTGTGTCCCTGGGTTGGGAAAATCCCCTGGAGAATGGAATGGCAACCAATTCCAGTATTCTTACTTGGAGAACTTCATAGACATAGGAACCTGGCAGACTACAGTTCATGCAGTCACAAAGATTTGGACACAACTGAGCAGCTAACACTTTCACTCTCACATGTATGTATATGTACACATGTGCATACACATACACACATATGTATGTGTGTGCATGCTTAGTCACTCAGAGGGATATAGTGGACATACATACATAAGTGTGTACATACGTACATATATGCACATGTAAACATACACATGGAATAGTTGAGGGCTAGGCTGCTCCCAGCTGGAGCAGAGCTGAGACTTGAGGTGATAGAAAGATGGCCCTCTATCTGGGCTCTTAAAGAAGCCCCAGGCTGGGCTGGAAGAGGCTATCTGCCAGGTGGCACGCAGCTGGGAGGTGGCAGCCTCTAGCTCCTCTGCTGTCCCACATGGTATTTGTTTGGCTGAGACTGGAATTCCACTTCACTAACTGCTGGTGGAGAAAAGCTAAAATTCACCTCTTCTGTCAGCCAGGGGATTCATCTCCTCCTGGTCCCCTGTGCAATTGTCCATATCACTCCGTCACTATTGGGAGCCCTCCAACTCTCGGTGTGAATTTCAGACAGCTTTTTTTTTTTTTTTTTCCTGGCTTGTACAAGCATCTGGAAAAGAAGAGTCTTGGCTGGTTTACAACACCCTGTTTAGACCTGTTACCTGTCTTCTTGCCCTAACCAGCCCCTGCCAATAATAGTTGTGTTGAATTTAAATGGTGTGCAAGACCTCAGATGTTTAAGAAGTCATTTCTCCCAGTGAAATTGCACTCTCTCTCACCCTCGGGGTTTCTGTATCAATCTCTCTCTCTTTCTCCCTCTTTTCATACTGAGGTGGTACTATTTGCTTATTTTGTTTTTTCCCCTTCCCTCGGGAGTAGAAACTTGAATTGCTTTGTATAGAAAACCAAATTATTGAATTACAAAAAAAGAGAGAGAGAAAGATCTATTACTCCTTTGGAATGAAGACAAATGTACAGCTTGTGGTATAATGCATCAATTTGAGTAGTAAACACAGAAAACAGAAGTGATATTTATATAGAGGAACGGAATAAAGGTGTCATGTGACCACAGAGAACAATAAAGATGAAGGAGGCAACCCGAGTTATGAAACTGATCCGTTAAACGTGGAGGCAAGGCCATTCCTGCTCAGGGACGGGTTGGGTGGATTTCTGCATGACGGGAATGGCCAACTCTGGGGTTTGTGCTTCTACTTGGCGCCACTCACCACTCAGCCACTTCAGAGCATGGGATTTGGCTCTGGGAAACTCACTTCTTCACTTCTTTGTACAGTGAAGTATTATCCATTTGGGGGGAATTCCTTGGTGGCCCAGTGATTAGGACTCTGCTGTGGCCCAGGTTCAATCCCTAGTCAGGGAACTAAGAACCTGCAAGATCCATGGCTTGGCTAAAATAAAATTTAAAAAATGTTGTCTATTTTTTTTTAAAAAAAGCAAATAGTAATACTTATAATTTATTCAGCACTTGCCTAAGAATTTGACTTATGTTTAATCTTTACCCCCAAGCTTATGAAGTGGGTACTATTATGGTCATTACTATTTTATGGTTGGGGGAAATGCACAGAGAAGTTAGGTAACTTGTCCAAAGTCACACAGGAAATAAGGAACAGAGCCTAAATTCAAAGCAAGTTGTCTGGCGCCACGGTGTTTTCTCATAACCACGATGCGGTACTGCTCCTCATTCCTGGGAGAATTCCAGAGTCTATCACTGTTTTCTAACCTCTGATGGATACGTACTTAGCAGAGATATAAGAGGCATCTCCCCGTGTATTAGAGGGGCAGAGTCTCTGAATCCTTCAGAAAAGTGATCACCAAGACCCGGCTTCTTTAAGTTTACTGAACAGTCAAGCATTGGCTAGGTTTGGATGTCCTGTCCGATAGAAACTGAGTTTGGAAGACACTCAGGAGGGTGTGCAGCCATTGCTAAGTGATAGCAGCTCTGATGACATGCTGAAGGCATCTGATGACTCAGAGATATTTACATTGGGGGTTGCTTAGTGTCCTTGAAAGGAAGGGAACAGTATTGCTGGAGCTTTGGTGGGAATCCTTTACTTGGGTCTCAGGTTCTGAGAAGGACCAGGGCTGAGGTCCTCTGCTGCTGGTGGGAGCACTTCCTCTTCCCATTCAGAGGGAACTTGCACTGGTAAGAAGCCCGCAAGTGGGCACACTCTGTCTGCTGGTGGGCGGGCTTCTCTCTGTGCTCCCGCACTGACCCTCACCAGCTTCTCCATGGAAGATCCCGCTGCCTTGACCTTCCAATCTTGTCTGACCCCCAACTTTGGCTTTTGCTGCTTTCACCTTTGACATCTGCCTCACCCCTCCAGGTCTGCTGGATACCATGGACTCTGGGGGGCTTCCCTCGTAGCTCAGCTGGTAAAGAATCTGCCTGCAATGCAGGAGACCCTGGTTTGATTCTTGGGTCAGGAAGATCTGCTGGAGATGGGGTAGGCCTGCTGCTGCTACTGCTGCTAAGTCGCTTCAGTCGTGTCCGACTCTGTGCGACCCCATAGACGGCAGCCCACCAGGCTCTCCCGTCCCTGGGATTCTCCAGGCAAGAACACTGGAGTGGGTTGCCATTTCCTTCTCCAATGCATGAAAGTGAAAAGTGAAAGTGAAGTCGCTCAGTCGTGTCTGACTCAGCGACCCCATGGACTGCAGCCTACCAGGCTCCTCCGTCCATGGGAGTTTCCAGGCAAGAGTACTGGAGTGGGGTGCCATTGCCTTCTCCTGGTATAGGCCACCTACTCCAATATTCTGGGGTTTCCCTGGTGGCTCAGCTGATAAAGAATCCACCCGCAATGTGGGAGACCGGGGTTCGATCCCTGGGTTGGGAAGATTACCCTAGAGAAAGGAATGGCTCCCCACTCCAGCCTGGAGAATTCCACGGACTGTATGGGGTTGCAAAGAGTCGGGCACGACTGAGCAACTTTCACTTTCACGGACTCCTGGACACCCATCACATCGGCTCTTCCCTGTTGAAGTTCTTAACTCTGGGTTGACACCAGATTGCTTATATGAAATGGGCTGAACTTTTTGTCTGAGACTGCCCAGATGGTGTCTCTGGCCTACCATTTCCAGGTGTCAAATTCCGTCTTCCTGACCCTTCTGTCTCCATATAGACAGACCCATCCTGTACCACATCCTCTTTGGAAGGACATGCACATGTCTTCCAAGTGGACAATTTCTGTTTATTTTTAAACTTTGTTCTATAGTGGAGGATAACCGAGTAACAATGTGGCAGCTTCGGGTCCACAGCTGAGTAACTCAGCCCTACGTACACACGGATCCCTTCTCCGCCAGCTCCTCTCCCATCTCGGCTGCCAGCTCCTCTCCCATCTCGGCTGCCAGCTCCTCTCCCATCTCGGCTGCCACATAACATTGAGCAGAGTGTCAAGTAGACAATTTCTAGAGAAAAAAAGAATGTTTGTATTAAGAGAATAGACCGTGGGATGATCACAGGGGCTGATATGTTGTGGATTTGTGTCCAGCCCCTCATCTGGTTTATTAGTTGGACTTTGGGGCCCTATAGGAGGGCTGTGTGTTAGAATTCTGTGTCCTTCTATCTGCTCCTACTATCTGCGCCTCCTTCTGCCTCCTATCTGTGTCTACACATTCCTCATACATCTCCAGAGCTTGTCCAGCCCCTCATCTGGTTTATTAGTTGGACTTTGGGGCCCTATAGGAGGGCTGTGTGTTAGAATTCTGTGTCCTTCTATCTGCTCCTACTATCTGCACCTCCTTCTGCCTCCTATCTGTGTCTACACATTCCTCATACATCTCCAGAGCATCTATTTCATTCTCTTAGCTGCTGAGTTCCACTGCACATGTATCTTTGTCACCAGATGATAAACTCCTTGTAGGGTGGGATTATGTCTTCAGATCTCTGCAGGGCAGAGGGAGCAGGGTATCTTGCCCAAAGGCCAATAAATTTGTTGAATTTTGTAAATTAATGGAATGTCAACTAGCAGTGAAAAGATGACATGTCTCTACCAAGCCAGGGCTGCATGGGGACAAGATTCTCCCAAGGAGAGGGAGGGACCTTGTGTGATGAAGTGGTTCAAGCAGGCTTTCTGAAGGAAGCTGATATGAGCATATCCCTGAAAGGAGGGACAAGGGTGTTGCAGGTGGGAGGACTAGTGTTAATGAGCCCACTAGGGAAGGGACCAGGCCACCAAGTGTGAAGGGCAGTGAGCTCTGGGTGAACCAGTTGGGCTATCTTGGGGAATCGGAGCCTTCCTGCTGTCTGTCCTCAGGAGCATCCCTGTGTGAGCCCCGTGAGGATGCTTCTGAACTCGATCCAGCACCAGGCTGTGACACTGATGATCCTCTGGGATGATGGCTGGTAGCCTCACACTCACTGAGAAAGATGCTCTGATATCGACCTTTTGGGGGTTACAATCTTTCCCAGGTTTTTCCAGATAGGGCGGGAGAATCACAGAGCCTCTAATCAGAGGGTGGCAATGACACCACTCAGTGATGCCTGTCACCTGCTGGGCAGGCTGTCTAGCTGGGGAGACAGCCCAGCCTGGCAGTGGTTTCACTTGGCGATGGTGGGTGGCGGGAGAGTCAGCTATTCCCACAGGGGGCAAACGTATGGTGTGGAGCAAAACCCAGGACCACCTCTTTGCTTTGAGAAACGAGCTCTTGTTTTACATTGGACCAGCCCAGGGTGGATAAAAGTCCTTCTAAGGAAGCCCTCAGTTTTTCTATCCTAAAATTCATGTAACAATACAACTCACCTTGTCGGGATACGAAGGGAATGGAAGGAAAGAATATATTTTTAGAGCAGTGCCTGGCACATAGTAGGTGCTCAATAAACATCAGTTATTGCCATCTGGCTTCCCTGATGGTGCTGGTGTTAAAGAACTCACCTGCCAGTGCAGGAGACGTGGGTTCAATCCCTGAGTCAGGAAGATCTCTGGGAGGCGGGCATGACAGCCCACGCCAGTATTCTTGCCTGGAGAATCCCATGAACAGAGGAGCCTGGCGGGCTACAGTCCACAGCGTTGCAAAGAGTCAGACACAACTGAAGCGACTTAGCATGTACACACATCATCACTGTCATAATTTTTCTGGAGTAGATTGCCAAGAGGTTGAAATTAGTTTCAGAGGTTTTATTTATTTTTTAATGCTGCTTTTACCTATTTCAGAAAAGAAAATCTAGTTTGAAAACATCTTAACCCTCTAGTTTATTCTAATGGCTTGGAGTGAATGTAGAAGTTCCTGATGAGGTGACAAGCAGTGCTCAGAGAATTGATAGCACTACACAGGATATTCATTTCCAGCCTGGGGGAATCTCATGCCGTATTATGATACAATGTTGCTATGCTGTATCATCATAACAGTGTATGCAGTTATTGTGGCCGTGGCTCTGTGGGTGCATACTATGTGCTGTGCTTACCTTGTCTCATTTAATCCTTTCCCCAACACTATCAGTGTGATTAACCCCATCTTCCGCCTGCAGAAACTGAGGCAGAAGAAGTTCAATAATTCACCTATGGCCTCACGGCTGGCAAAGGAGCACATGCAAGATAATCTGTGGGCAGCCTAGGACTAGAGCCTGACCTGCTTCATGGCGAGTTTTAGGTCCCTTCCCTTTCAAGTGACACAGAGGAACTTGCATTGTAGAGGGAAGCACCAGGGTCCCTCTCTCCCTGCCCGCCCTCTCCTGGGGGCTGGGGGCAGACACAGCATACAGAGTGAGACTCACTCCCTTATTGCCTTAGGCATGCCCCAGATGCCCAGCTCCCTGTGTACACGCATCCTGTTCTCAGATGCGCTGCCTCAGTATTACCTGGCTGCGGAGGCCACAGCCTCCAGAAAGCCCTCTGTGATGCCTCCAGAATGAAAGCACCCACTTCCTTTCAGGATCCTTTCTGGATGCCTCCAGAATGAAAGCACTCACTGTCTTTGTGTACGTGTAATATGTACTCCATATTAGAGGATTTTTAACTTGTAGCAAAACCAATAGAATACAAAGGTTAAAGTGAAAGAAACATTTAATATGGAGTCAGATTTGTTCTTCTCAACTATAGAGGGGCTGATGTGCCCAGAACACAGGGAAAATAAATAGTAAAAAAAAAAAAAAAAAAAAAACCCTTATAACTTTAACAACTTCTTCCAAAAGGGAAACAAAGAGTTGCCAGGACAAAATGGTAGAATCAAAATAGCACCTCTGTCATAACTGAATCTCCCATGGCAAAACTTAGCTTGCGCCCTATGTGGAAGATGCTCATCAGTACTTGTTAAACAAATGACTGCTTTTTTTCTATTTTGAATTGATCCCTATGTGCCTGGTGAGCCCTAGTTTTGTATCTAATAAAGCATCAGTTAAAATAGAACATGGGAATCAGAAGAGCCTTTAGAACCCAACTAGTTCAACCATCTTGCTTTGTAGTCAAGGTTCAGAGACTGTGCTCTGGGACTTGCTGGGGGCAGGCAGCTGGGGGCTACCTCTGATCTCCTTGACATTTCTGGGTGGACAGCCAGGGACAGAGGAGTTGAAGACTGATTCTGTGCTATTTGTTTGGAGGCAGGTGCCAGCTTAAAGGGTAGAAGGAGCCAACTGGCTCTTTGTCTCCTACTGTGTTTTTCAGGGCTGCATCCACCCATGCAAACTGCTCCTTGAAATGATGTATTTTGCATATGCTGACTTGTGTATCCCTAGCGAGTTGTTTCCATCATGCCAGTGCCAGAGAAATTGACCATCTTATCAGTGATGTGCTTGGAACTCACCTCTAGTGCCAGGAAGCCTTTTTTTAGGGAAAAAAAAAAAATATATATATATATATATATATGGGCTTACGATTTAGCTGTCCAAATATGGTATAATTCATCTGCCTGCTAGGGAGAAGAGAGAAGGAGACAACAGTGAAGGAAATTGCGACGTTACCGTGCCAGTGATTGCCCCATGAGATTCAAATATGAATTTAGCCAGGCACTGGCCCCTACCAGCAAAGGCATAACGATGTCCAGCCGGTCTTGGAATTCCTTCGAGATCCTGATCTAAAGTCCTTTTCTGGGGAAATGACAGCTTACTTGCTAAGCTCGAGGGCTATGTGGGGCCTTTCTGAAAAATTTCCCTGCGGCCTAAAAGTTGAAGTCTCACTAGTACTAAACACAGCATTAGACTATGAAGTCAGGAGGAAGGTTTCTGTGCCACAGGCGGGCATCCGTCTACGTTCATTGCTCTTGTCAGTCTTTGGGGTCTAACATGAGTCACTGCTTAAGATCTTAGAAGTGAGGGAAATCAGGATGCCTTCTGAGCAGTTAAACTTTAATATGGATACATAATAGATCAGAGTGAAACAGGGCAAAGTCACCTTAAAGAGACAGAGCAGTCAGCCACCTTATTATAGCAGTTCACACATTCAAAGAGAGACATCGGCAGTTGGGAGAAGCCCTGTTGAGAATGCAGGTCCTCTCGTGAGGCAGTGGGACCCTTGTGAAGTTTTAGTCGCTAAGTCGTGTCCGACTGTGACCCCATGGACCATAACTCACCAGGTTCCTCTGTCCATGGGATTCTCCAGGTAAGAATACTCTAGTGGATAGTCATCCCCTTCTCCAGGGGATCTTTCCGACCCAGAAATGGAACCCAGGTGTCCTGCATTTCAGGCAGATTTTTCACTGTCTGAGCCACCAACGAAGCCCAGCGTCACCCTTTAACAGAGATATTTAAGTGCTTCTTTGTAAATGAATTGATTTACTTTCGGCTGTGCCGGGTCTTCGTGGCTGTGAGAGGACTTCTCGTTGCGGTGGCTTCTCTTGCTGCGGAGCAGAGCCTCTAGGGCGCGTGGCTCAGTAGGTGCTCTGTGGCCTGTGGAATCCTCCCAGACCAGGGATCAGACCTGTGTCCCCTGCACTGGCCGCTGGGCTCTTAACCACGGAGCCACCAGGGACGTCCCTTTAAGTGTTTCTGGTGTTGGACCAGAATGCCTCCAACATGGAAAAGATGTTCCTGAAAATTGTGGTCAACCTTGTGTGTGTGTGTGTGTGTGTGTGTGTATGCACACATCCACACACACATGCTCAGGCATTCATTCATGTCTGACTCTTTGGTAAGGTCAGCTCTGCTTTAAAGGGAGGTGCTCAAACATTCAGGGCATCAAATGAATTCTTCTTGCTATGCTATATGCTCCTCAAACCCTCTATGTGATAGTTATACATTTTCTCACTGCACATTGAGAAACCACTATTTGGCTTTAGATATTAGACCCATAAGCTTGGTGAATACAAATTTCCCCCTGGGAAAGGAATCTGTTCTAGTTGTGTTAATAATATCACATTTCTGGGCAGGGGTGCTTGGATGCAAACTCAAAAATGACANCTGGAATCAACATTGCCGGGAGAAATATCAATAACCTCAGATATGCAGATGATGCCACCCTTATGGCAGACAGTGAAGAGGAGCTAAAAAGCCTCTTGATGAAAGTGAAAGAGGAGAGTGAAAAAGTTGGCTTAAAACTCAACATTTAGAAAACTAAGATCATGGCATCTGGTCCCATCACTTCATGGGAAATAGATGGGGAAACAATGGAGACAGTGTCAGACTTTGTTCTTTTGGGCTCCAAAATTACTGCAGATGGTGATTGCAGCCATGAAATTAAAAGATGCTTGCCCTTTGGAAGAAGAGCTATGACCAACCGAGACAGCATTTAAAGAAGCAGAGACATTACTTTGCCAACAAATGTTCGTCTAGTCAAAGCTATGGTTTTTCCAGTAGTTGGTTTTCCATCATCCAGGACAATGTATTTGCTTCTAGAGGCCTTAATACAGGAGACAAAGGAGACATGGATTCAATCCCTGGGTCAAGAAGATCCCCTGGAGGAGGAAACGGCACCACACACTGGTATTGTTACCTGAAAAATTCCATGGACTGAAGAGCTTGGTGGTCTGTAGTCCATGGGGTTGCAAAGAGCTGGACTGAGCATATGCACATAACAGCTGATTTACAGCATTGTTTAGTTTTTGGTGTACAGCAAAGTAATTCAGTTATATATATATATATATAATCTTCATTTCTATTAAGGTTCATTACAGGATATAGAATGTAGTTTCTTGTGCTGTACAGTAGAATGTTATTGTTCATCCATTCTATATGTAATCATTTGCATCTGCTAATCCCAAAGTCCCAGTCCATCCCTCCCCCACTACACCTCCACCTTGGCAATCACAAATCCATTCTCTGTGTCTAGGAGTCTGTTCCTATTTTGTAGGGACACAAAAGTTCATCTGTGTCATATTTTACCAGATATAAGTGATATCCATAGTATTTGTCTTATTCTGACTTACTTCACGTAGTATAATAATCTCTAGTAGAAGATAGTAGAAGATAATCCCCCCCCCATATTGCTGCAAATGCATTATTTAATTTTTTATGGTAGAGCAATATTTCATTGTATATATGCACCAGAATGAAGAAGGGCTGATGCCTGGCAGTTTCTACCATGGCTCCCAAGTTGGAAACCTGGGACTCCGTTTGGACTCCTCTGTCCTCTCACCCTTTCCATTCAATCAACCAACAATTCACGCCAGCACACCAGCTCACTCCCCTGTCTCCCTTCCAGCCCATTCCTCCTGTGCTTGCCTTAAATTCAGGCCCCACTGTGCTTCAGCCAAGCTACTGTGTAAGACTTTCTGGGACTTGCCTGGCAGTCCAGTGGTTAAGGCTGCAAGCTTCCACACGGGGTGCAGGCTTGATTCCTGCTCGGGGAACTAACCTTGCACGTGCCTCGCAGTGACTGCCCGCGGTCTCATCTTCCTGTCAGCTCTCCTCTGCTCTTAGCCTTCCGTGGCTCCCCACTGCCTTTGAGAGAAGAACACACGTCTCATGCACAGGTTTCCTTAGGAACTGTACCCTGTCCGTGTCTCCAGCTTCACCTCCTTCTTTCTGTTTTTCTCCATTTCACTTTCACTATGATGCCTGAGACTGTGTACTCTTGATCAGCTCTGAGAGTCCTCTTTCTCCCATGTTCTACATCTGATCCATCCACATATTTTCCATCTTCAAAACAGACACAGAATGTGACCCATTTCCAATAGTAATTGTTTGTGTGTGTGTGTGTGTGTGTGTGTGTGTGTGTGAGACAGTGAGAGTGATGTCTTCATTTTTTAAATTGGAGTATATTTGCTTTACAATGTTGCGTTAGTTTCTACTGTATAGCAAGGTGAATCAGCTATATATATATATACTTATGTCTCCTCTTTTCTTGGATTTCCTTCCCACTTAGGTCACAGGGCACAGAGTAGAATTTTGTGGGATAGTTCTCTTTTTTTGGCTGCACCATGTGGCCTGTGGGATCTTCGTTTCCCCACCAGGGATTGAACCCATGCTCCCTGAGTCTTAACCACTGGACCACTGGGGAAGCACCCCTGTAGTAATTGTTGAATGAGTGAATGCTGAAGACAGATACGTGCTCCAAAAATTATGATTTCCTTGAAGGTCACCTGATGCGTGTCCACGGTGGGGATATTAACAATAACGTCTTTTGTGTTTTAGTGCCAGGTGTGGCACATATATTATTTCCAATCCTCATGATAATCCTTCAAAGTAGATTTAATAAAATATGCCAGCAATAGCTCAGAGTAGTTACCACGTCTTTAATGGTGACACCAGACCGAGTGTTTGACATGCAGTTTATTCAGTTGCTCAGTCGTGTCCAACTCGTGGTGACCCCGTGAACTGCAGCACGCCAGACTTCCCTGTCCTTCACGGTCTCCTGTAGTTTGCTCACACTCATGTCCATCGACTCAGTTATGCCATCCAGCTATCCTGCCTTCTATCATCCCCTTCTCCTCCTACCTCCAGTCTTTCCCAGCATCAGGGTCCTTTCCTGGTGAGTTGTCTCTTCGCATCAGGCAGCCAAAGTATTGGAGGTTCAGCTTCAGCATCAGTCCTTCTAATGAATATTCAGGGTTGAGTTCCTTTAGGACTGACTGGTTGGATCTCCTTGCAGTCCAAGGGACTCTCGGGAGTCTTCTCCTGCACCATAGTTTGAAAGCATCAGTTCTTTGGCGTTCAGCCTTCTTCACGCTGTTCATGGGGTTCTCAAGGCAAGAATGCTGAAGTGGTTTGCCAGTCCCTTCTCCAGTGGACCACGTTCTGTCAGCATGCAATACCTGGTTTAACTCTCACCGCACTCCTAGGAGGCAGGTTCTGTTCTGAGTCCTGCTTTTCTAGATGAGGAAACTGAAGCTAAGCAAGGTTTAGTGACTTGTTCAGAGTCACAGATGGGTCGGGAATTGCTCCTGATCTGCTCTGAGCATAATCATCTGGTGGATGGGGGCTACAGAAAATGTTGCTCACAATTTCCCAGGCCTCTGCTATGAAGCAGACGTTTGGGGACCTTCAATGATCCTTTAAGGTTTTGGTGGGCTATTTCATGTCCTTTTCTTCCCCTGTGGTTTTATATTTTCCCTGAAAATGGTTAAAGCCTCGGTGAATACCAGACTTGGGAAGGAGACAGGATATTTGTTCTAATTATTTTAAATAATAAGGTCTGGACGTTTCTTTTCAGGTCACTGTTTTTTTCTCTGCTCCCTGAGGGAGACGGTCCAGGGTGATCTTTATGACAGTGAACACTGGAGTC
>SJYT01073199.1:369205-454156 GCA_006410635.1 Cephalophus harveyi | reverse complement strand
ATTCAGGGTTGAGTTCCTTTAGGACTGACTGGTTGGATCTCCTTGCAGTCCAAGGGACTCTCGGGAGTCTTCTCCTGCACCATAGTTTGAAAGCATCAGTTCTTTGGCGTTCAGCCTTCTTCACGCTGTTCATGGGGTTCTCAAGGCAAGAATGCTGAAGTGGTTTGCCAGTCCCTTCTCCAGTGGACCACGTTCTGTCAGCATGCAATACCTGGTTTAACTCTCACCGCACTCCTAGGAGGCAGGTTCTGTTCTGAGTCCTGCTTTTCTAGATGAGGAAACTGAAGCTAAGCAAGGTTTAGTGACTTGTTCAGAGTCACAGATGGGTCGGGAATTGCTCCTGATCTGCTCTGAGCATAATCATCTGGTGGATGGGGGCTACAGAAAATGTTGCTCACAATTTCCCAGGCCTCTGCTATGAAGCAGACGTTTGGGGATCTTCAATGATCCTTTAAGGTTTTGGTGGGCTATTTCATGTCCTTTTCTTCCCCTGTGGTTTTATATTTTCCCTGAAAATGGTTAAAGCCTCGGTGAATACCAGATTTGGGAAGGAGACAGGATATTTCGGGAATTGCTCCTGATCTGCTCTGAGCATAATCATCTGGTGGATGGGGGCTACAGAAAATGTTGCTCACAATTTCCCAGGCCTCTGCTATGAAGCAGACGTTTGGGGATCTTCAATGATCCTTTAAGGTTTTGGTGGGCTATTTCATGTCCTTTTCTTCCCCTGTGGTTTTATATTTTCCCTGAAAATGGTTAAAGCCTCGGTGAATACCAGACTTGGGAAGGAGACAGGATATTTGTTCTAATTATTTTAAATAATAAGGTCTGGACGTTTCTTTTCAGGTCACTGTTTTTTTCTCTGCTCCCTGAGGGAGATGGTCCAGGGTGATCTTTATGACAGTGAACACTGGAGTCAGACTATCTGGTTTCAAATCTTGGTTCTAATTTCATGAACTTGGGCACGTTACTTTCCTTCACTGTGCCTCAGTTTCCTCAAACACAATGTGAAGGGAAAAAAAATAGTGCTTCTTTCCTAGGGTTGCAGTCAGGACAGAATTTTCAGGCATGTGGAAGGCAGTTGTAAATTTGAGCTTCTAGATGTATTGACTGTGCTAAGATATTGCTGAACTGGCCTGATTTGGCATCAGAAGCTGTATAGTGAATACTGACGTTTAGATGGATTTTGTTTCCATTTCTCAGCATCAAAGGGAGACCTTGAGGCATCTCAGGTGTTCACTTTTCCTTTCAGGAGCTTGAGTGGGTCCCTAAAATGGGTCAGGATCTCTAGCAAAGTCATGAGCCTTTGTTGTTTGTCCCTCAGAATCCACTCCTTTCTCTTCTTCTGGCATGAGTAGCCAGAACCTTCTTGGGGAACTTCTTAAAAATGCAAATTCTTGGATCCCATCTGGGTCTACTGCATCAGAAGTTTGGGGTGTAGGACCCAGCAATCTTCATGTTCTTACAAGATATTCCAGGTGATTCTGATACACACAGAAGTCTCAGGATCACTTGGGCCTTGCTACTCCAAGTGTGGTTGTTCAGATCAGTTGCTCCATCATGACCTAGCAACATGTTAAAAATGCAGAATCCCAGACTCTTTCCCAGACAGACTGAATAAAAGCCTCTATCTTAATAATACCTCTAGAGGAGATATTGTTTCATCCTCTGTTGCCACCTTCTCCTTTTGCCTTCAGTCTTTCCCAGAATGAGGGTCTTTTCCAATCTGTTTGCACTAGGAGGCCAAAGTATTGGAGGTTCAGCTTCAGCAAAAGTGCTTCCAAAGAATATTCAGGCTTGATTTCCTTTAGGATTGACTAGCTTGATCTCCTTGCAGTCCAAGGGATTTTCAAAAGTCTTCTCCAGCATTACAATTCAAAAGCATCAATTCTTCAGTGCTCAGCCTTCTTTATGGTCCAACTCACTGGTTCTCAAATGTGGCTGAAAATTGGAATTACCCATAGAGCTTAAAGAGCCTGGAAGGCTACAATCCACGGAGTCCCAAAGAGTCATAAAAGTCACGTATGACTGAGCATACGTGAGGGAGACAGAGGAGAGCTTAGAAATCTACTGCCAACCAGGACTCATCCTCAGAGATGCTGGAATGATTGATCTGGGGAATAGCCTGGATAACAGGACTTAAAAAAAACAAAACTCTCCAAGTCACTCTCACTTGTAGCAAAGTCTGAGACCCTCTGACCTAGGGCAGGGTTCGCAAAGTGTGGCCCCTGGCCCAGCAGCACCTGTCTCACTTGGGAATCTGTTAGACATGGAAATCCCTGAGCCTCATCCCCAGACCTACTGAACCGGAAACTGTGGGGGTTGGGGCCCAGAAACCCGTGTTTTATCCAGCCTTTCAGGTGATGCTGGTATAAGTGGAAGTCTGAGAACCATGATCTATGGCTTGGGAGCCTCTGTATAGAGCTGACAGGTGATAGTAGGGATCAGGGGAGATCACAAGGATGGCCTACCAGTCCTGTTTGCCGGAGACTAAAGGATTTCCCTGGTAGCTCAGCCAGTAAAGAGTCCAACAGCAATTCAAGAGACCACCTGCAATGCAGGAGACACTGGTTAGATCCCTGGGTTGGGAAGATCCCCCGCAGAAGGAAATGGCAACCCACTCCAGCATTCTTGCCTGAGAAATCCCATGGACAAAGGAGCCTGGCGGGCCACCTTCCATGTCATCTCATGGCTTAGCGACTAAAACAACACCCCACCAACCAAAAGATTCCCTAGGATACAGGGCTCTCAGTGGTAAAATTGGGACAGTCCTCGAAAAACTAGGATCGTTGGTCACCCTAGATCATGGAAGACTAGTTTGTGTGTGTGTGTGTGTGTGTGTGTTTTAGGACAGAAAAAAATTTTTAAATTGAGGTGTAATAGACATATAACATCATTTTCTGGTGTACAACATACTAATTCAATATTTGTATATATTGTAAAATGGTCACTGTGATAATTCTACTTAACGCCTGGCACCATACACAGTTACATTTTTTTTTTTCTTGTGACAAGAACTTGTAAGATTGACTCTTTTTTGCACTCTTGAATATGCAGTGCAGTTTTACTAATTGTTGTCACTATGCTGTGCATTAAACTCCCATGGATTTATCTATTTTATAGCTGGAAGTTCACCTTTTATCCCCACCATACACACAGCAGTTTTTAAAGCCTTTATTTCCCACAGAATCTCACTCCAGCTGCTTTTCCTTGGGGGCTTTAGGGATTCTGTTATATCTGTCCATAGACTCTTGCCACCTTGGATCCGTAGGTTTATAGTCTCCATGCAGTGTTCATACACCATGATAGCCATCACTTCCTTCCGTGGTTTCCACTCCTTCCTGTCTGACCTCCAAGTCAGATGAGATTGAAACCTGTCCCCCACGCAGCCCACAGAGACACTAGAACATTATAAAGAAGTTCTCTTCAGCTCCTTTTACCCTCAGGGATGGAATCGAGAATTGAGCCCTTTCTTCCTGATCAGAAAGAGGATGGGACAAGGTAAGTAAAATCACTGAAAATGTTCTACATGGAAGGCTATTTTTATAGAAATGTGCTTAGTCGCTCAGTTGTGTCCGACTCTTTTCGACCCCATGGACTGTAGCCCACCAGACTCCTCTGTCCCTGAAATTTTCCAGGCAAGAATAGTGGAGTGGGTTGCCATTTCCTTCTCCAGAGGATCTTCCTGACTCTAGTATCGAACCTGTGTCTCCTGCGTTGGCAGGCAGGTTCTGAAGCCTGTTATATTGGAGTATAGCCAGTTAACAATGTTGTATAGTTTCATATGGATGACAAAGGGACTCAGCCGTACCTATACAAGTATCCATTCTCCCCCACACTCCCACACTCCCCTCCCATCCCGGCTGCCACATAACATCGAGCAAAATTCCCTGTGCCCTCCAGTAGGTCCTTGCTGATTATCCATTTAAAATATAGCCCTGTGTACCTGTCAGTCCCAAACTCCCTAACTATCCTTTCCCCCATCCTTTCCCCCACTTTGCCCCCGAGTGGGAAAGTTTTAGAGGAAGAGCTAGCCAGTCTCTGCCACAGCTCTTCACGCTCAGCAGTGATCTCATCCTTTAAGTATGCACCAGGGATGCCAAAGTTTAAAGATGCCTCTAAAAAGTGCTTGTTAAGAAAGGATAGACTTTGGCTCTCTCTGGGGGATGCTCTGCTCGCTGCTGACTTTTCTCTGCCAGTGCTCTGATTGTGACATCAGCATCTGATATTAGCAGTTCAACAGGAAGGAAAAAAAAAAAAATACCCCAGCGCTTCCCCAGCAAATCTGCTTCCTTTTGCAGGAGGGCTGCAGCTGGGATGTGATGGAGTGAGCATATGGCTTTAGGGAGGCCCATTTGGTTCACTTAGCAGAGTTCTGTGGCCTGTGAATGTTCAACACATTTTAACATTAAAGTCGTCAGGCAGCTGGCCCAGATCCTGCCTCCCTGCGCTGGCTCCGTGCTGAAACAGAGGCGGAGGGCAGAGGATCTCTGGCGAGGCTGATGGACAGGAACAGAGCAAGGGGCTTTCTGAATGCATCACTCGCTCCAGAGCATCTCAATTCGGTCTTTATGCAAATGTCATGTCATTTGCTGAGGCGGAGAGGTTGCACTCCTTTGAATAGGAGAACCAGCCTTCTTTGGTCAGGAGGGGCTTCTTTGAGGCAGAAAGAAATTAGGACACATGCCAGGCAAGCCTTGGCCTGCAATAAGGGAGAAAAGAACCTCTGGGGTACTTTTGAGCAGGATTTGCAGATGGGATGCAATTGGACTTCTCTGGCTGGCAGGGTTTTAGGAAGAGTCATTTTTGTCTCCCTAGACAACTCCGCCAAGAATCCTAGTCTTCCTGACCTGTAAACAAGGAGGCCTCGTGGGTGGTGAACAGAGCACAAGGCCCAAGAAGACTTAGGCTCCAGCTATTGTTCCCCAACCCCCCACACTGGTTGGGAAGCCCTTTGAGTTACCTCGGCTTAGGCAGGAGCTGCTAGGGGAGAGATGGAGTGTAGTGAGTGTCAGATGCCTAGAAAGATGCAGAGGGGCCCTAAACCCAAGAAAGCAGAGTTTCCAGGTGTCAGCAGAGCGGCGGGAGTGTGTACATTTACATACAAAGTGTAAGAGCCAGAAGGCATGTGTGTGGGGGATGAGGGGAGGGAAGGCTGGAAGTCTTTGCCAGAATCTAATGAAATTGATATCTTCTCACATGTGCATCCCTGTAGCTCAGGTGGAAAAGAATCTGCCTGCAATGCAGGAGACCCGGGTTTGATCCCTGGGTCAGGAAGATCTCCTGGAGAAGGAAACTGCAATCCACTCCAGTATTCTTGGCTGAAGAATCCCCATGGACAGAGAAACATTGAAGTGGGCTTCAGTCCATGGAGTTGCCAAGAGTTGGACACGACTGAGCGACTAATGATACAATACAATATATTCTCATATAGGAGTCCCTTTCCAAGGGCAGTGAGCTCTACCTGGAGAGATGAACCTTGATCTTTCTGAAAAGATCTTTTCTCTTAGGTATTTTTAGGGAAGGTATTTCTTGCTTTTTTCTAAATGTAAAAGAGAAATACCTTTGTCTTTTTCCTCTCCTTTATTCTTCCCATCTATATTCTTTTCCTGAGGCTGCTGTTACAAATTACAACAAATGTAGCAGCTGAAAGCAATAGTCGGTGATGCCATCCAGCCATCTCATCCTCTGTCATCCCCTTCTCCTCCTGCCCCCAATCCCTCCCAGCATCAGAGTCTTTTCCAATGAGTCAACTCTTCGCATGAGGTGGCCAAAGTACTGGAGTTTCAGCTTTAGCATCATTCCCTCCAAAGAAATCCCAGGGTTGATCTCCTTCAGAATGGACTGGTTGGATCTCCTTGCAGTCCAAGGGACTCTCAAGAGTCTTCTCCAACACCACAGTTCAAAAGCATCAATTCTTCGGCGCTCAGCCTTCTTCGTAGTCCAACTCTCACATCCATACATGACCACAGGAAAAACCATAGCCCTGACTAGACGGACCTTAGTCGGCAAAGTAATGTCTCTGCTTTTGAAAATGCTATCTAGGTTGGACGTAACTTTTCTTCCAAGGAGTAAGCGTCTTCTAATTAGAATGTGGAAAAGTTTTGGCAGCCACTGTTCAGCCTACCGGGCTTCCCTGGTGGCTCAGAGAGTAAAGAATCTGCCTGCCGTTCAGCAGCCTGGGTTTGGGCCCTGGGTCTGGAAGATCCCCTGGAGAAGGAAATGGCTACCCACTCCAGTATTCTTGCCTGGAGAATCCCATGGACAGAGGAGCATGGCAAGCTACCCATGGGGTCACAAAGAGTTGGACATAACTGAAACAACATGGCACGTATGCACAAACACATCAATGCACTGTGATATTAGCTAATTTAATTGAATATGAACTAAGACTCCTGTGGCAACTGAGAGGATGTCTAGGCACAGACAGCTCCATCCCCCACTGAGGGGCCCAGCTGTAGCGTCTCTGGATGGAGCTCAGGAATGCCATAATCGAGAGCTGGTCTGGAAAAGAGGGGTCCAGTAGCCCACATTGTTCAGGAGAGTAGGTCTTGGGAGAAGTAGGGGCTGTGGGAGAATGCAGTCATCTAAAATAATTTCCCAGATGACATGATGGTACTGAACATATACGACTATCTAGGAATCATGTCCAGTTCAGTTCAGTTCAGTCGCTCAGTCGTGTCCGAATCTTTGTGACCCCATGAACTGCAGCATGCCAGGCCTCCCTGTCCATCACCAACTCCTGGAGCTTACCCAGACTCATGTCCATTGAGTCCGTGAGGCCAGCCAACCATCTCATTCTCTGTCATCCCCTTCTCCTCCTGCCCTCATTCTTTCCCAGCATCAGGGTCTTTTCAAATGAGTCAGCTCCTCACATCAGGTGGCCAAAGTACTGGAGTTTCAGCTTCAACATCAGCCCTTCCAATGAACACCCAGGACTGATCTCCTTTAGGATGGACTGGTTGGATCTCCTTGCAGTCCAAGGGACTCTCAAGAGTCTTCTCCAACACCGCAGTTCAAAAACATCAATTCTTCGGTGCTCAGCTTTCTCTATAGTTCAACTCTAACATCCATACATGACTACTGGAGAAAGCATAGCCTTGACTAGATGGACCTTTTTTTGGCAAAGTAATGTCTCTGCTTTTTAATATGCTGTCTAGGTTGGTCATAAACTTTCCTTCCAAGGAGTAAGCGTCTTTTAATTTCATGGCTGCAGTCACCATCTGCAGTTCAACATCAGCATAATTTGAATGGGAAATCCAATAGATGTGAAGGGTGGATCCCAGGAATGGACAGTCGTCAGACAGAGCTGATGTGATGGGCATGATAGACAGCCCATCTATCAAGGTGTAGAAGGTGTAGTTGAAAGAAAAGGAGACCTTTACTCAAATATCTAAGAGGTTGCCACATGGAAGAAGAAAAAGATTCTGTGTGACACCAGGGCATCACCTAAGATGAATGGATGAGCAGAGTAAGATTTTAGGTCAAGAGAAGGAAGAATATTCTAAAAACTAACACTATCTAATAATAGGATGAGTTAGGGGAAAGTCTTCAGAGAGAAACCAGATCATGTGTCAGAGTTATTCATTCAGATAATTGGGCTGCTGCTGTTGTTTAGTTGCTAGGTTGCATCTGGCTCTCTCATGACCCCATGGACTGTAGCCCACCAGGCTCCTCTCTGTCTATGAGCTATCCCGGGCAAGAATACTGGAGTGAGTAGCCATTTCCTTCTCCAGGGGATCTTCCTGACCCAGCAATGGAACCTGTGTCTCCTGCGTTGGCAGGCAGATTTTGATTCTTTACCACTGAGTCATCAGGGAACCCAACTGGGCTCCTACTGTTTACCAATCGCTGTTGGGGACATAGAAGTGAGGAAGACATGGTTCCTGTCCTTTGGTAGGTAATTTTGGAGTCCAAACAAGATCTATGATGATAATAAGAGAAGAGTGTTTTGCATAAGAAGGGTTCCAACAAGATACTCTGCATGGCAGTTGAATTAGCTTGACTTGGGGGTCAGGACATATCAATAAAAGATGGGCACCAAGATGGGGTTTGAGCATTGGAGGGAGCTTGAGAAAGGACATTCCTTGAAGGAAAGCAGGTCAGCAAAGGTCTGTGGGTGGGAACGTGCGGGAAGTGGTCGGCATTCTATGAACTGTCTTCTATAGCCAAGGACCAAGAAAACTCAGGAAGACAGTGTGGGAGGGCCCACACGTGGCATGTGAGTGACCATAGCAAACCTTGTTTGAGTCCCCCGTCCCGCCATACCCCTCTTCAGGAAAGGGCTGTCTTCTGAGAGTTCAGTCTCAATAGCAACATGTAATGAATAAAAGAAAGATGTGTGTTGTCAAAAAGGCAGACTGTCTCCCAGGCCAGATTGAGACCTGATGGATTGTTTTAGCCCATCTAAATAAAGAGTCGCCCACTAGCCAGTCATGTGAGCGTGATGGGCGGGTCGCTGAGCAAACACAGGCACGGCTCCTGTAGGAAAGGGACCTTGACCTAAAGAGGAAGTGGGTCTGTTTTTGATGGTATGGGCAGCTTTGCCATGGAAATCGCTCAGCTTATGGAACCCGATGTCTGGAAACATACTGATCCTACAAGCAACCCTTGGTTTGGCCTCCGTGCTCCAACGTGTCTGTAGATGATTCAGGTTGCCTTACAGTTTTCATACAGGGAAATGATGTTCAGGCCTCTCCATGTCTTGTCAGCTAGATGGTTACTCTGTGTGTGTGTTTTTTTTTTTTTGATAGCAGCTCATTAGATGAGTTTCACCAGAGTGAATATTTCTGGGGGTCAGTAATATACGGTCAGAGGGAGACTCTGGGTCATATTGAGGGCCAGATGCTTCACCGTAATGAATTCACTGAGGCTCTGTCACTCTGACCTCCTGGATGGACTCTTCCTAGTGACAGTAACCTTGCCTCATGGCCATCTGTGCCAGTCATTTGCTTATTTGCTCTCAGACCCACCCTTCTCTCACTCTGCAGTGTATCAAAGCTACAGTTCTCAGGTCGGGGACCACGTGGCTTCTAGCTGGGCTCAGCCAGCAGGGGGCGCCAGAGGGAGACTGGCGGGCATGGGGCAGGAGAGGCCAGGGTAGCGGCTGGGGCTCCTCCGTCACTGCATCGCTTCCATCCTGGTCGCAGGTCCACCGTGGCTCCAGCTCCTGTCAATAGACCTGACTCTCGGGTGCTCATGGCTCTGCCTCGTCCCTTTGCTTCCTGCCCTGGGTGGTGGTGATAGCGGCGTTGCCTCCCTCTGGGACCGTGTCTTCACTGTCTCGCTGTGAGTGCATGTCTCAGCTCTTCCGTCTCCTTTGTGATCAGTTCCCTGCGTAAAATTCCCGGAGTGTCTTCTGTTTCCCTGAATCATCTTCCTCTCAGTCTTGCACGGTGGACCTTCACATCCTAATCTGAGAGGTTTAGAATTTAACTCATGAATTCCTCCTTCTCATTTTAAAACGTTAAATAGCCACTGTATATTTTCGTTGGTCATCAATTTTCCCTGAGCAAAATACCTGTGATTTTTTTTATACAAAGACAAACATAGGTACATTGTAGCACAAAAGTCATATGATTTTAGGATAAACATGGTGATATCAAAGTATTTTTGCACTTGTAAGAAGCCAAGCATGAATGCTTTTTTTGGTTTGAAATACTTTGGAGGAAAAGTGTTAAAAGCCCCACCTTAGACTGGAAAACTTTTCCTCTAAGGGGCCAGATGGAAAATATTTTATGCTTTGCAGGCCATGTGATCTCTGTTGCAACTATACAAATCTGTGGTGAAGCAAACAAAAAAAGCCATAGACCCTACATAAATGAATGACAATGCCTGTGTGCTAATAAAACTTTATTACAAAAACAAGGGGCACGCTGGACCTTGCCCTGATCCTTATACAAAGTAATAGCAGTGATGGGGTTAAAGGGTGTTAGAGACTCCACGTGACTGAATCTGTGATGTGGGAAGATTGATAGCTGTGAGTGTGTTTACTTGGAGGCAGGAGATCAGGTAAACAGCCATCCTGATGTTCAAGTCCAGTGGTCACGGCGAATCTGAACCAAGTCCAGACAGTCTGTTTGGGATAGATGTTGACTCAGTTCCTCCCTCCCCTAATCATCACCCCAGTGTTCCCTCCTCTCTCTGAATTTTAGGAGCCCCTTTAGGCTGTTACTGGGCTTCCCTGGTGGCTCAGATGGTAAAGAATCTGTGTGCAGTGCAGGGGACTCGGGTTCAATCCCTGGGTCCAGAAGATCCCCTTCAGAAGGAAATGGCACCCACTCCAGTATCCTTGCCTGGAAAACCCCACGGATGGAGGAAGAAGCTGGTGAGCTACAGTCCGTGGGATCACAAAGAGTCAGACACAACTGAGCGACTGAGCGTGAGCACAAGCGTGAAGCCATTATTAGTCCATTCTTTTTCCCTTGGTCCCCAAAACTTTCACGAGAACCAGCTCTCTTGCCTCATTCTGTTCTCTGAGGTACCACGTGGAGCAGAGCTGGGTTCTGAGCCACTGACCTTCCTGTTCCATCAATAGAGTGGCTCAGGGCTTCTCTTCCGTTTCCAGTGACTGTCGTGTTCCACATGGGGTATCCTGAATGAATGCAACTAATTAGTATTTGCAGAGTGATTCCTGTGGCTGAGGTGAGAGCCACCCAGAAGGGCCAGGTATAATCACTGTTATATCTGTGGTTTACATAATTCCTGGTCCACCCTGGAATGATTTTTTAAGCCGTGGTAATTGGCGAATTACAGTGTGAGTGCTGAAAACCAGCTGTGGTTTTAAGTGCCTTGTACGTTTCTGTAGGTGGTGTAGAGCGGGGCGTAAATGTTGACGGATGTGTTAGCAAAATTACAGCTCAGGTTCCCGTGCAGCTGCTTTGGGGCCATTTCTAAGCAGATGCGCAATCAGCAATTAGATGATTTAAAAAGCCATCTGATCAATATTTATGGCTGGATAAAGAAAAGATATTCCTTGTACTTCTGTGATCTGAGTGAAATCAGAACATCAATCTGAACTGCCTGTAATAGGCTCCAGGGCTGGAAGTTAAAAGACCCAGAAGCAGCAAAGCAGAAGTCACAGTATTCTTCATCTGATAGGTGCTTAATAAGAGTTTGTGAATGAATGAATGAATGAATGATGCTATTGAGCCCCTATCTATTTCAAAGGTCTATTACTTGAGAAAGAATTTTTCACTAGGAATTATTAGACAATAATGAACTCCTTCACTGAACAAATGTTCTCAGATATACCTATTCCAACTGCTTGATACATTTATAAGAGATCCACTTGCCTGGCTTGTTAGGGAATAAGTCCTCAGCTATGATTGTCTGCCTAGTGAAATAAAGTCTCTGGGAGACTTCAGAAAGAAGGAACCCAATACATATTTGCTCCTCTAGGAGCTGGGCATTGTGCTAAGAGTTAGTTGCTCAATTGTGTCCCATTCTTTGTGACCCCATGGACTGTAGGCCAATAGGTTCCTCTGTCCATGGGATTTCCCAGGCAAGAATGCTGCAGTGGGTAGCCATTTCCTCTTCCAGGGAATCTTCCTGACCCCAGGCTCATTATGGAAGGGCTCCTGTAACTTCCCAACCTTGTTATGACTCACATCATGTCCCTATCATAGCTGGGAAGCGGATGCTTAGAAGTGACATTTCCGCAATCAGGCAGCTACTAAGTGACAGAGTTGAGGACGGACACCCAGGAGTCTGTTACTCTAAGCCAGACACTTGCCACCTTCCAGGACTACAAACCAGTAGCCTCTAGACAGTGGTCCAAGGATGGATTTTTCAGAATAGCAGTTCTTTTCCAGGTTGAATGTGTATGCCCTTTGGAAGGGTATATACTCAGCATTTCCCCTGCGCCTCACCCTCCTTGTTATTTTACAAAGGCTAGTTTGCCACATCTGTCTTATCCGTCTGGCCCTGGAGGTATCCGAGTTTCCACCTCCTGTGGAAGATGACTTGCAGGCTTTGGTTTTCCCTCCAGGGGTCACAGGGACCTCCGCCGCCCCCTGTGCCATCCTCACACCCCAGTGAAGGGATTCCTCTGTTCTCTTCTGGCCCTTCCTGACACTTCTCCCAAAGGCCAAAAGGTCTAACAGCCCCATGAGCACCGGGTAGGAATTGTAACCATCCACACTTCATCTCTGCAAGAGAGAAATGATCACCCCCCTCAGATTAAATGGGCATGGTGTTCAATCTCGTGTGTAACAGGGGCTGCAAAGCCAAGATATCCATCAATGCGAGAAATAAAACATTTGTTTGAGGAAAGCTGGCCAACCCAAGGGGAAGTGGGGGCTGAGGGTGGAGGTGGGGGCCAGGGATCTGACAAGGGTGAGAAAAGGATGTTGATGGATGTGACTTGAAAAGACTCGGAGAGGCAGTGAGCCTGAGCTGCCAGCCGGGCTGTGCCAGACAGCTGGGCGGCTGACTGCACGGCCCCTGCCTTCTCTCTCCGTCCTCCCCTGGGCAGGGCGATCGGTGCCCAGAGCTTTGACAGGTGCAGGAGAGGGACAAGCAGGGCTGGAGTTGGAGGAGAGAGCTGGTCCCTTTTTTTTTTGGCTCATTGGCAGTTGACACATGATGATGCTTGAACGTAATAAATAAGGCAGACTGGCTCTTCTCGTGGAACCAAAAGCCATTCATGACACCCTCCTCTTGAAGGGACCCAGCAGGAGGAAGCAGTGGGAACAAGTGGACCCTGTAATCGTAGGCCCTCTGCTCTTCTTGTCCTTGGAGGTTTCTTCCCCCAGCCTTGCACTCTGTTTACCTGCATTAGCAGCTCGCCTCCAATAAAGCCATCGCGAGGATAATCAGCTTTGTTCTCTATGCAGACACTCTGGCTTAGGGCTGAACATGGACTAATGCCCATAGCAGGAAAGAACAATGACGACATTCATGAGTCAGCGTTAGCTCAGTACTGCTGCTGTCAAGACTGATTATTTGTTGCTTTTAAGAGAGATGCTTTGCCTGCAGCAAAACCGCCAGCGTGCCTGTGCGTGCCAAGGCGCTTCCGTCCTGTCCGACTCTTTGCAACCCCATGGACTGTAGCCCACCAAGCTTCTCTGTCCATGGGATCCTCCAGGCAAGACTACTGGATGGGTTGCCATGCCCTCTTCCAGGGGGTCTTCCCAACCCAGTGGATCGGGAACCCATGTCTCTTTTGACTCCTGCGTTAGCAGGCGGCTTCTTGACCACTAGCGCCACCGCCCACAGGTAAAGGACACGCACGTGAATTTGCCCTGGTGTGTTTGAATTTTGCATCTTTCATTTCTCGGCGTTCTAGGCAGTAAGACTGAGGGGACTGGACCACAATGCAGCCATCTGCTGGTGAGGAATGCACCCCATCCTGCCTGGACTGGGAGCAGCTCGTACTTTCCTGCTGTTGCCCAGCCACACCAAGAAGGCTGCTTGGAGTTGAGGCAGAGAACTCCTGGTTTGGAGTCACAGGTTGTTAGTTCCAGGAGAAACCATTAAGGAGACATCCAGCAGCTTCAACAGGGAGAATCATTCATGACCTTTTTGGCAAAACAGAGTTTCTATGGGTGCAGTCTTTCTAAGAAGAATTTTGCACAATATGTCAGATGCATTTACAACGTCAGGACCCTTTGATCCTTTAACTTTGTCTTGCTGTTCAGTTGCTAAGTCTTGTCCAACTCTTTTGTGACCCCATGGACTGTAGCCCATCAGTCTCCTCTGTCCGTGGGATTTCCCAGGCAAGAATACTGGAGTGGCTTGCCATTTCCTTCTCCAGGGGATCTTCCTGACCCAGGGATTGAACCCGCGTCTCCCACATTGGCAGGCGGGTTTTTTACCACTGAGCTACCAGGGAAGCCCCAGTCTTATGTCTACTAGGTAGAAAGAAGTCAGAGTTGCTTGGGAGGTTATGGTGAGAGGCAGGAGCTGAGTGAGGCTTGCCCTCTTTCTTGGTGAAGCTGCCCACACTCGGGAGCTGTTGACAGCAGAGCCAACCCCGCTGACCTGGGTACTGCATGAAAAGTACCTTTAACCAAAGATAAACATATTTGTCCAAGTTGGACTTCAAAGGGTGCTTTAGCTGTTTGATCTTATAATTGCTCTTCCTGGTTAAAGACAACTTCTGGTATATAAGTCCCCCATTAAATAGACGAAATAAGTATTCGTCAAAACTGCCTGTTCAGTATTCTATTCAAGCTAGAAAAGCAAAAATAGCAGCAGAAATCAATATAGCTTGTTCCATTTTGATAGACGCCCCAGAACAGCATGTTCGTCGATGGATGTGCACACACTCAGCCGAGATCTTGAACATCTCCCTTTTGCGGAGTGAAACACTGAGGCAGGGGAATTTCAGTCGGTTCCCTGGGGGGCCCCAAACAAGGAAAAGAACAGCGGAAAAGAGACCAAAGTCAAGGCCTCCTCTGCTCCAGCTCCTGGCCAGCAGCTGTTTGTCAGGTGTTTACATTCTGCAGGGCCTGGAGAAACTTGAGCAATTAAAAACAAAAGCCTTCTATCCATCCATAGCATTCCCCGGGCCTAGCTGGGTTTGCAGCTTGTAATGTGTTATTTATTTTTGGTTTTAATTGCTGGCGGTCCCAGAAACATTAGTGTTATATATAGTGCTGGGCTCAGCAGGAGTAATTAAAAGGCGGGGGCCCTCGTGGTCGGTAGTAAAATACCAAGTGCAGGCTGTTTAAGAAAAATGTGCCATTGATTTGCCATCAGCAAAACCCAGGGTATAGCGAAAGGACAACCGAGTGAGGCCAGGCAGGGAAAAATCACTCCAAACAGGAAAGGTTTATACTCAGGCTCGTGTGTACCAAGTCTTAGGAAAGAGATAACTGCTTTAGGTCAACCTTCTAAGCAGCATCCAGAGAGAAAAGAACCTGTGTGTATCGAATGCGGTGCCAGGTACTTCAATCTGCATCGCTCTATCTTGCTCAAAAGAAAAGCACAGCACGATGTTTTTATGGACCCTCTTGGGGAGGTGGATCATGGGTGAATTTTCTTTCTTCTCCTTTTGCTCTGATGCTCTGGGGGAGAGGTGGACAGAGAGAGGGAAAGCAAGGTGATAAGGGTGACAGAAGAATGAGAATTTGTGTAGAGACTTGGAAATAAGAGGGGAGAGAACAGGGAGACTCGCTAAATGTGATGTCTCATGTGGTTATTACTAATTTTCATAAATATGGAGAATGAGGCTCACAGTTTAAAAGAAGCTTTTCATAGCATGTGAAATGTGATCCCATCTAGGTACTCATAATGCGTGTATTAATATGCACATGTATGAGGGGCTTCCCTGGTGGCTCAGATGGTAAAGAATCTGCCTGCAATGCAGGAGGCCTGGTTTCAATCCCTGGGTTGGGAAGGTCCGCTGGAGAAGGGAATGACTATCCACTCCAGTGTTCTGGCCTGGGTAATTCCATGGACTGTATAGTCAATGGGATCGCAAAGAGTTGAATATGACTGAGTAAATTTCACTTCACTTCACTTCACGTATGATATGGTCCTATTTATGCAAGATCTGATTCTTAGCTCTAAAGTCAAGTAGGAAGGGCTGACCCATACCCCTCACTTGAAATTATTTTGTGGCTTCCCCAAACTTTATTTTTTACATGTTTTTATTTTTTATCATGGCTAAGGCTTGGTTGCATATTTTTTAATTGCTTGTTTATTTATTTATTTGGCTGTCTTGGGTCTTAGTTGTGGCACTTGGGAACTTCGTTGCCCCATACGGGATCTCTCATTGCAGCACACAGACTCTCTAGTTGTGGCATGTGGGCTTCAACCTTGTAAGCAGCATCCTAGCTAGAAAGATCCTAGGTGCATTGAATGCAGTGCCAGGTACTTCAGTCTGCATCACTCTGTCTTGCTCAAAAGGAAAGCACAGCAGGACATCTTTATGGACCTTCTCGGGAGGTGGATCATAGGTGAATAGTTGCTCCAAGACCCATGAGATCTTAGTTCCCCAACCAGGGAATCAAACCCATGTGTCCTGCAATGCAGGGCAGATTCTTAACCACTGGACCACCTGGAAGTTCCCCCAAATTTTACTTTGAACAGTTTTCAACCATGCAGGAATATTGAGGGCTCATAGAAGAACAGTTCATGGCATCTGTTATTATAAAGGATCTTCATGAGATAATCATAATAATAATAGCTACATGTTACGTATCATAGGGAGCAGGTTCTAGTCTTAGCGCACTTTGTGTGCTAACTCAGGTAATCCTCCTCCAGACTCTGTGAGGTTACTATTATTATTCTTCCTTTACAGGAGAGTTAACTAAGGTACAAACTGCGTAAGAAACTTGCTCAAGCTTTCGTGACTGAGAATGGATGGAGCAGGAACTGCAAGGTAGACAGCCTGACTGCCAAGCAAGGTTCTTGGTCTCTCCACTCTCCTGGTGACAATTATTCATCATCTTGGGCTTCCTAGGTGGTACAGTGGTAGAGAGTCCACATGCCAGCACAGGAGACATAAAAGATAAGGGTTCAATCCCAGGGTTGGGAAGATCCCCTGGCGGAGAAAATGGCAACCCTCTCAAGTATTCTTGCTTGGAAGATTTAANGGTGACAATTATTCATCATCTTGGGCTTCCTAGGTGGTACAGTGGTAGAGAGTCCACATGCCAGCACAGGAGACATAAAAGATAAGGGTTCAATCCCAGGGTTGGGAAGATCCCCTGGCGGAGAAAATGGCAACCCTCTCAAGTATTCTTGCTTGGAAGATTTAATGGACAGAGGAGCCTGGTGGGCTATAGTCCATGAGGTCATAGAGTGTTGGACATGACTGAGCACGCACGCACACACACATACACACACACACACACACACACACACATTAACAATCTTTCTAGGATCCTGAACACTAGCCTCAGGGGACTGGAAGAAGGGCAGCCTGGTGGGGTCAGAGGTCAGACAATGGTTTCTAGGAAAGTCCAGATAATGCCCCAGAGAAAGCAGAGGGTGACTGATGAACAGAGGCCCAGGTCACTTTGGAGGCTAGAGGCATCCTGTCAATGGACTTTTCAGCAGCAAGTGCATTGGAAAGAGTCTAGGAAGGAACCAAGAAGGGTCACCATTGCCCGAAACAGAGCCCCTGCGTAGAGCAGGCCCTGACCTGTGTAAGGACAATGGCTGTGGAGTGGGTGGGGCTGATGACCAGGCCAGGTTCTATTTGCCAAAGAACCAGAGGCTCCCCAAGACCCTTGGAGCTCTACCTGCCTTGAGAGGCACCTTTTCTAACTTGCATAATGGAATTCTACAGACTAGCCCTACCAAACAGAGTAGGGGGTTCCCCTGTAATTCATGAAGATACCCAAAGCCTAGGGATTCTCTCTCCTTGATGTTGTCTCTTTGGCTCAATCCATCTCTAGAGGTTGCTTAAGGGCCTGGCCTGGGGCCAGTGATGGGTTCCTAAATGGAGCTGCTGAAATGGAAAAGCTGAAGAGAAAAAGACTTTAAGTTGACCTGCGATTAAAATTTCTATCATACATTGAATCTATCTAAAGACCCACATAGCAAGCTTAGAGTTTGCTCTGCCTGGATTAAATTGATGCCAAGTCATAGTTGGAGGCGGAGAAGGCAATGGCAACCCTCTCCAGTACTCTTGCCTGGAAAATCCCATGGATGGAGGCGTCTGGTAGGCTGCAGTCCATGGGGTCGCGAAGTCAGACACGACTGAGTGACTTCACTTTCACTTTTTGCTTTCATGCATTGGGGAAGGAAATGGCAACCCACTCCAGTATTCTTGCCTGGAGAGTCCCAGGGATGGAGGAGCCTGGTGGGCTGCCGTCTATGTAGAGGGAAAGCAAGGTGATAAGGGTGACAGAAGAATGAGAATTTGTGTAGAGACTTGGAAATAAGAGGGGAGAGAACAGGGAGACTCGCTAAATGTGATGTCTCATGTGGTTATTACTAATTTTCATAAATATGGAGAATGAGGCTCACAGTTTAAAAGAAGCTTTTCATAGCATGTGAAATGTGATCCCATCTAGGTACTCATAATGCGTGTATTAATATGCACATGTATGAGGGGCTTCCCTGGTGGCTCAGATGGTAAAGAATCTGCCTGCAATGCAGGAGGCCTGGTTTCAATCCCTGGGTTGGGAAGGTCCGCTGGAGAAGGGAATGACTATCCACTCCAGTGTTCTGGCCTGGGTAATTCCATGGACTGTATAGTCAATGGGATCGCAAAGAGTTGAATATGACTGAGTAAATTTCACTTCACTTCACTTCACGTATGATATGGTCCTATTTATGCAAGATCTGATTCTTAGCTCTAAAGTCAAGTAGGAAGGGCTGACCCATACCCCTCACTTGAAATTATTTTGTGGCTTCCCCAAACTTTATTTTTTACATGTTTTTATTTTTTATCATGGCTAAGGCTTGGTTGCATATTTTTTAATTGCTTGTTTATTTATTTATTTGGCTGTCTTGGGTCTTAGTTGTGGCACTTGGGAACTTCGTTGCCCCATACGGGATCTCTCATTGCAGCACACAGACTCTCTAGTTGTGGCATGTGGGCTTCAACCTTGTAAGCAGCATCCTAGCTAGAAAGATCCTAGGTGCATTGAATGCAGTGCCAGGTACTTCAGTCTGCATCACTCTGTCTTGCTCAAAAGGAAAGCACAGCATGACATCTTTATGGACCTTCTCGGGAGGTGGATCATAGGTGAATAGTTGCTCCAAGACCCATGAGATCTTAGTTCCCCAACCAGGGAATCAAACCCATGTGTCCTGCAATGCAGGGCAGATTCTTAACCACTGGACCACCTGGAAGTTCCCCCAAATTTTACTTTGAACAGTTTTCAACCATGCAGGAATATTGAGGGCTCATAGAAGAACAGTTCATGGCATCTGTTATTATAAAGGATCTTCATGAGATAATCATAATAATAATAGCTACATGTTACGTATCATAGGGAGCAGGTTCTAGTCTTAGCGCACTTTGTGTGCTAACTCAGGTAATCCTCCTCCAGACTCTGTGAGGTTACTATTATTATTCTTCCTTTACAGGAGAGTTAACTAAGGTACAAACTGCGTAAGAAACTTGCTCAAGCTTTCGTGACTGAGAATGGATGGAGCAGGAACTGCAAGGTAGACAGCCTGACTGCCAAGCAAGGTTCTTGGTCTCTCCACTCTCCTGGTGACAATTATTCATCATCTTGGGCTTCCTAGGTGGTACAGTGGTAGAGAGTCCACATGCCAGCACAGGAGACATAAAAGATAAGGGTTCAATCCCAGGGTTGGGA
Organism: Cephalophus harveyi; assembly: GCA_006410635.1. Taxonomy (NCBI): domain Eukaryota; kingdom Metazoa; phylum Chordata; class Mammalia; order Artiodactyla; family Bovidae; genus Cephalophus; species Cephalophus harveyi. Next base: position 434,927 of record SJYT01073199.1, on the reverse strand, counting down.
AGATCCCCTGGCGGAGAAAATGGCAACCCTCTCAAGTATTCTTGCTTGGAAGATTTAATGGACAGAGGAGCCTGGTGGGCTATAGTCCATGAGGTCATAGAGTGTTGGACATGACTGAGCACGCACGCACACACACATACACACACACACACACACACACACACATTAACAATCTTTCTAGGATCCTGAACACTAGCCTCAGGGGACTGGAAGAAGGGCAGCCTGGTGGGGTCAGAGGTCAGACAATGGTTTCTAGGAAAGTCCAGATAATGCCCCAGAGAAAGCAGAGGGTGACTGATGAACAGAGGCCCAGGTCACTTTGGAGGCTAGAGGCATCCTGTCAATGGACTTTTCAGCAGCAAGTGCATTGGAAAGAGTCTAGGAAGGAACCAAGAAGGGTCACCATTGCCCGAAACAGAGCCCCTGCGTAGAGCAGGCCCTGACCTGTGTAAGGACAATGGCTGTGGAGTGGGTGGGGCTGATGACCAGGCCAGGTTCTATTTGCCAAAGAACCAGAGGCTCCCCAAGACCCTTGGAGCTCTACCTGCCTTGAGAGGCACCTTTTCTAACTTGCATAATGGAATTCTACAGACTAGCCCTACCAAACAGAGTAGGGGGTTCCCCTGTAATTCATGAAGATACCCAAAGCCTAGGGATTCTCTCTCCTTGATGTTGTCTCTTTGGCTCAATCCATCTCTAGAGGTTGCTTAAGGGCCTGGCCTGGGGCCAGTGATGGGTTCCTAAATGGAGCTGCTGAAATGGAAAAGCTGAAGAGAAAAAGACTTTAAGTTGACCTGCGATTAAAATTTCTATCATACATTGAATCTATCTAAAGACCCACATAGCAAGCTTAGAGTTTGCTCTGCCTGGATTAAATTGATGCCAAGTCATAGTTGGAGGCGGACAAGGCAATGGCAACCCTCTCCAGTACTCTTGCCTGGAAAATCCCATGGATGGAGGCGTCTGGTAGGCTGCAGTCCATGGGGTCGCGAAGTCAGACACGACTGAGTGACTTCACTTTCACTTTTTGCTTTCATGCATTGGGGAAGGAAATGGCAACCCACTCCAGTATTCTTGCCTGGAGAGTCCCAGGGATGGAGGAGCCTGGTGGGCTGCCGTCTATGGGGTCGCACAGAGTCAGACACGACTGAGGCGACTTAGCAGCAGCAGCAGCAGCAGCAGTATGGTTGAAGGCAAACATTAAGATGTTAGAACCAGCTCGGTGCATCAGCAAAACGTGAATCAAATGTGCAGGCTGTCACATGTCAGGAAACAGATCTCTCCAAGAAGTTCAAGAAATAGCTGGAATACAGATTGATAGAGAGCATCTTAAAAGCCAGTGGTCCCAACATCTTGGGAGAATGGAGACCAGGATTTTAGAAGGCTGGGTGCATTACTCACTCCTGGCCCATGAGTTCTGTGTCCCTTTCATCTTTGTGACCTTCTCTCCTCTTCTTGCTCAGCCAGTGCCTAGCACAGTACCTGGCATAGATGGGGCCTCCCTCGCTGTTTGCTGCCTGGCCTGTGTGTGGATCATTGGTCTATAACAGTTCCATAACATGCTCCATCCTGCTGGGCCCTTCCCCATGCCCAGCCCCAGCAAGCGAGGGGTTGGAACACGAAGAACATGACCCACCACTGAGTCTTCCAGGCTTGGCAGTCTGGGGCCTTTAACAACCCAGTGGGGAAAAGCAAATGCAATTTCTCCTCTCGGTTTTGCCTCAAATGCATCGCAAATTGGAATCACTTCGTGTCCGAATGCTCATTAGAAAATGTTTCTGAAAGGCAGTGCAGCCCATTAAGGCTCATTCTGGAGAGTGATTTTATGTTCTTCACATTTGTGTCTATATTTGTTAAAGATCAAGTTCAATTTTTGAAATTGCCAGATGTCTTGGCTCAGCTACAGATCTAAGCCAGAACTCTTGGGGGATACCCCACTCGGTAATAATAAAGTTTCCCTCCCCTTCTGAAAGCCCGGCATTTTAGCCAAGGCAATCATTATTGCTGCTTAAAAACCAGAATTGCAGATTGAATTAATTTCATCAAAATCATTTTCTGTAAAATGACTGATCTCAAATTTCAGTGAATTTAATTGATCTCAGCTGTTTCATTCCATACCCATTGGTAACAGAGTAACTTTCTGGATGTAAATTCTTGGGTTTATTGCTGGAATTCTCTTCTTCTTCCTTCTTCTCACCTCTCTTTCTTTTCCTCATCATTTTCCATCACTGGCATTTTAATCTTGGGTTGTACATTTTAGAGGCTTCCCTGGTGGCTCAGTGGTAAAGAATCCGCCTGACAATGCAGGAGACAAGGGTTCCATCTGTGGGCTGGGAAGATCCCTGGATCAGGAAGATCCCCTGAAGAAGGAAATGACAACCCACTCCCGTATTCTTGCCTGGGAAATCCCATGGGCAGAGAAAACTCGAAGGCTGCAGTCCATGGGATCACAAAAGAGTCGGACATGACTCAGCGATTCAACAAAACATTTTAGAGATTTAATCTTTTAACATAAACTAGCATGGTGTATTGTGACCTCCAGTTTGCTAGGAGGAAACTAAAGCAAAGTTAAGAAATGAGGCCAAGTCCTCCTGATGTCCATTAATTCCACATCTCTCTTGTAGTGAATCAGGTCAAGCTGTCTGAGACCATGGCCAAGGGTGTCCTGGGGGATTAAGCTTGAGTGGGTGGGTGGCTCCTTGGAGTAGCCAGATGCTCCTGAAGCCAAGAGGACAAATGGAAATTGTGTGTGAGAAATATAGAGGCCTAGTGCCTGCTCAGGACCAGTGGCAAGCAAGGCCCTGAAGAACCATCACTGAGCCAAAAAAGGTCAAAAGATAAATACAAGCTGGGATGGGAGAGGGATGTGACGGACGGTGGGGGAACGTTGCCATCTGAAGGCTGATGTTGGGCCACAGCTGTGCTGGGATTTCCACCGCTGTCTTCTGAGTCCTGGTCTGAATAATAGGTCTGCCTGGGATCAATAGTCTTGCTGGACGCAGTGGCCTCACAGTGATAGCATTTATTAATAGACTAGAAAGGAGATTTCAGGCCCTTAGAATTTGCCATCTAGAAAGCAGTTCAGTGCTTCATCTGGTGGAAGTCTTTTTTTTGTTTGTTTAAAGATGTATTGAGGCATCAATTCACGCCAGTCAGAATGGCTGTTATCCAAAAGTCTACGAGCAATAAACGGTGGAGAGGGTGTGGAGAAAAAGGAACCCTCTTACACTGTTGGTGGGAATGCAAACTAGTACAGCCATTATAGAGAACAGTGTGGAGTTTCCTTAAAAAACTGGGAATAGAACTGCCTTATGACCCAGCAATCCCACTGCTGAGCATACACACCAAGGAAACCAGAATTGAGAGAGACACGTGTACCCCAATGTTCATCACAGCACTGTTTATAATAGCCAGGACATGGAAGCAACCTAGATGTCCATCAGCAGATGAATGGATAAGAAAGCTGTGGTACATATATGCAATGGAATATTAGCCATTAAAAAGAATACATTTGAATCAATTCTAATGAGGTGGAGGAAACTGGAGCCTATTATACAGAGTGAAGTAAGCCAGAAAGAAAAATACCAGTACAGTATACTAACGCATATATATGGAATTTAGAAAAGACGGTAACGATAACCCTGAATGTGAGACAGCAAAAGAGACACAGATGTATAGAACAGTCTTTTGGACTCTGTGGGAGAGGGCGAGGGCAAGATGGTTTGGGAGAATGGCATTGAAACATGTATATTATATGTGAAATGAATCACCAGTCCAGGTTTGATGCATGATAACAGGGTGCTCGGGGCTGGTGCACTGGGATGACCCAGAGGGATGGGATGGGGGGGAAGGTGGGAGGGAGGTTCAGGATGGGGAACGTGTACACCCATGGCAGATTCATGTGAATGTATGGCAAAACCAATACAATATTGTAATTAGCCTCCAATTAAAATAAATTAATTTATATTTTAAAAAATAGAAAAATAAACATTAAAAAAACAGATGCATTTATTTGACTGTGGTGGGTCTCTGCTGCTGAGCCTGGGCTTTCTCTGGTTGGAGCGAGTGGGGGCCACTCTTCATTGTGGTTCTCGGGCTTCTCACTGTTGTGGAGCACAGGCTCTGGGTCTGTGGGCTTCCACAGCTGCAGCGTGTGGGCTTCATAGTTGTGGCATACAGGCTTAGTTGCTCCGAGGCACGTGGGATCTTCCCAGGCCAGGGACTGAACCCATGTCCCTTGCATTCAAGGCAGATTCTTAACCACTGGACCATCAGGGAAGTCCATGGTGGATGTTCTTATTCACTATAAGCAGTTGATCACAGAAATTTTCCCAGGAAGGTAAGTCCAGAAGCCTTTGAATCCAACCAACCAAACGAATGAACAAGCAAATGAACAAAGAAAGGAATAAGCAGTATTGCAAGTTTTATAGATAATAGGAGTTCTGAAAACCGTAGAGCTTAATTAGGCCTTTAGAAATAACTTCTTCCAATTAAGCTCATTTTGCCCAACAAAAGGAACAAACCCCAGAGACCCAGTGGCACCAGCTGGTTGATGATGCTTCCTGGACCTATGGCCAGTTTTCCGGCCTGTTTTAGATTTCTTGATTGCCACCTCTTTTAACAAAGTTTTATCCTTTTAGCGTGTTTACATGCCAGTGGTGTTTGTTTCTAATATAGACCCAAACTCTCAGTGGAAACAGTCTTTAGAAGTCCTGCATGTTGGCAACATCAAGTTTTGTAAATGCCTGTGGATGTAGGAAGAATCATTCTTTATACTCTTTAGAGGCAAGGTCTTAAAGAAAGGTCATCTGTATCGACATGCACCCTCTCTCCTTCTGACCTGGTTCTAGAAACGTTTGTCTCACCATTTAAGAAAACAGAAGGTAACAGTGGTTCATGGTCCAGCTATCTTGGAGACAGCTGTTTCTGGATTTGAAATGTGACTGGCCCTTTCCTAGATAGGGGAGCAGTGGGTGATTTTCTTACCCTTTGTGTGTGCACGCTCAGTCGCTCAGTCATGTTCAATTCTTTGCGACCCCACAGACTGCACCCTGCCAGACTTCTCTGTCCAAGGAATTTTTCAGGCAAGAAATCCTGAAGTGGGTTGCCATTTCCTTCTCCAGGGGATCTTCCTGACCCAGGGATTGAACCCATGTCTCCTGTGTCTCCTGCACTGGCAGGCAGATTCTTCACCACAGCGCCACCCGGGAAGCCTGTATTCTTAAACTTTAGCCCCTGCCAAATAAAGAAACAGTAGTGCCCACATATTAGTCTCTGGGGGAGGTTTAAATGTAAAACACATGCAAAAGCCCTCAGCTCTGTGTCTGGTCCATAATAGCATTTAAATGTATTGAGTAGCTCATGTTTTTGTTTGTTCCTGTAGAAATTCAAATTTGAGGATTTAAGGTTGTTAGTGAGGATATCCAAAAATTGTCTCAAAGTGGTTTCCTGAAGACAAAGACACAGTAACACCTGTTCACGAGCTGCTGTCTGCATTTGGTATTTTTCAAACACTAAGTTGTGGCCAACTCCGTGCGACTCCATGGACTGCAGCACACCAGGCCTCCCTGTCCTTCATTGTCTCTCGGAGTTTGTTGAAACTCATGTCCATTGAGTCAGTGATGTCATCCAACCATCTCATCCTCTGTTGCCCCCTTTGCTTCCGGCCCTCAATCTTTCCCAGTGTCAGGGTCTTTTCTACCTGCATAACTTGAAGCAAATTTCTTATTGTTTGTGCCTCAGTTTTCTCAATTGTCTAACACAGTGCTCTCTCTATTTGTTGGGAAGTTTCAGTAAGGCTAATGCTTACTCCAGATATTCAAAAATTCCCCTCCACCTCCTACCTCCTTAACATCCCCAAATCATTCCCCGAGTGGTTTTTGTTTTTTGTTTTCCTTTTATGACCTGGGAAGGTCCCCCTTCTAGCAATATGTCTTTCTCCCTCCCTATACATGGCCTGACTTCAGGACAATTCAGTTGGTCTAGTTCGTCATCCCTTGCATCCTGGGCAGGACTGGATGGTTCTCCTCTGGTCTGACCCAGGACCATTACTGTGGGGAGATGGAGGGAAGCATTGCTACTCCATTACTGAACAGGGGTGGGCCTTGGGTAGACAGGGTCGCCAGGGCTGGCCTCACAGGCACATAGCACATGCAGTCTCACAGGGTCCAGAGAGGGCTTCCACTTGGTTTAACACTCTAATGATGCCATCCTGAAATTCTTTTTCTTTTCTGAGGGTACAACTCAGTGGTGCGTATTTATTTGGCTGTGCTGCATCTCAGTTATGGCATGTGGGATCTTTTATTTGTGGCATGCAAACTCTTAGTCACAGCACATGGGATCTGGTTCCCTGACCAGGGATCAAACACTGGTCCCCTGCCTTGCGAGTGTGGAGTCTTAGCCACTAGACCACCAGGCCTGTCTTGAAATTCTTGACAACTTTTAATTTGTGTTCAGTTCAGTTCAGTTCAGTTGCTCAGTCGTGTCCGACTCTTTGCGACCCCATGAATCGCAGCATGCCAGGCCTCCCTGTCCATCACCAACTCCCAGAGTTTACTCAGACTCGCGTCCATCGAGTCAGTGATGCCATCCAGCCATCTCATCCTCGGTTGTCCCCTTCTCCTCCTGCCCCCAATCCCTCCCAGCATCAAAGTCTTTTCCAATGAGTCAACTCTTCGCATGAGGTGGCCAAAGTACTGGAGTTTCAGCTTTAGCATCATTCCTTCCAAAGAAATCCCAGGGTTGATCTCCTGATTCTCAATAATTTTTGAATGTGTATGCGTGTGAGCTAACTTGCTTCAGTTATATCTGATTCCTTGAGACCCTATGGACTGTGGCCTGCCAGACTCCTCTGTAGGATTCTCCAGGCAAGAATACTGGAGTTGGTTGAATTGCCCTCCTCCAGGAGACCTTCCCAACCCAGGAATTGAACCCGCATCTCTTATATGTCTCCTGCACTGGCAGTCAAGTTCTTTACCACTAGCACCACCTGAGAAGCCCATTTTTTGAATAAGTGACCCCCATATTTTCATTTTGCACTGGAACCCACAAATTATGTAGCCCATCCTGAGAGCAGGTGTGATGTGAAGATGTGGTGAAACTGGGTTTATTGATCTCTCCCTACTTGAATAGCCTATGCTTGGGGACAGGATTTGTTGGTGAGGTGGACCTGGAGAGGAAGGGTGCTTTGGAATCCTCAGTGGAGGGTGTGCCTCGGTAGCCATTGCAGGGAATACTGGCCTTATTGTTTTTAACAAATTTTTATTTTTTGGCTATGTTCTGGCATATGGAATCTTAGTTCCCTGACTAGAGAAAGAAACTGTGCCCTCTGCGTTGGAAGCGTGGAGTCACTGGACAACCAGGGAAGTCCATGATTGTTCTTTTATAAGGGACTTATTTCTTTGGAATCAGAAGACATCTGATTCTTCAGGGGATCAGAGTTCCTCTCAGAAGGGACTTGTAGAAAACAGAGAAGAGGGCAGATTCTACATCCATGAGACAGCCAAGTGTTTACAACACCTAGCCCCATGTTCTTTGGAGCAACTGGAAAGGTTTCACTTAGGAAGATTTTAGGGCTTTGCTGGTGGCCCAGATGGTAAAGAATCTGCCTGCAGTGCAGGAGACCTGGGTTCGATCCCTGGGTTGGGAAGATCCCCTGGAGAAGGGAATGGCAACCTGCTCCAGTATTCTTGCCTGGAGAATCCCATTAGGAAGGTTTGATTATGGTCAACTCAGACACAAAGAAGCTTGCCCAGTCAGGGCCTGCATGGTTTCTTGGACCCGGACGGGTTACAGATCTAAGGTTTGTCACAGAAGCCAAGGTGCTTGACCAGAGGCAGATTCAGGATGCCGATGGGGACTCTGGGAATCTTGCACACCGCAGCCTTTCATTCTCCAGATTTCTGTTGAACATGGGTCCGTGTGCCTGGGAGGACTCCCTGAGCCCCTAGGGCATGTTTAGGACTATTGAGTAATCATCTAGGACGACTGAGTTTACTGATCACTCCCTCTTTAAATGGCTCAAAAGTGAAAGTGAAGGAGTTAGTCGCTCAGTCCTGTCTGACTTTTTGTGACGCTATGGACTGTGGGCCACCAGGCTCCTCTGTCCATGGAATTCTCCAGGCAAGAATACTGGAGTGGGTAGCCATTCTCCAGGGGATCTTCCTGACCCAGGGATCAAACTAAGGTCTTCTACATTGCAGGCATTTGTGACGCTATGGACTGTGGGCCACCAGGCTCCTCTGTCCATGGAATTCTCCAGGCAAGAATACTGGAGTGGGTAGCCATTCTCCAGGGGATCTTCCTGACCCAGGGATCAAACTAAGGTCTTCGACATTGCAGGCAGCTTCTTTATCATCTGAGCTACCAGGAAAGCCCTTCAATGGTTCAAGGAGATGACCGATTCCTCAATAGGGAGGAAAGGTCCTCCTCCCTTGAAGTAACTGGTCTACCATTGATCTTATTCCTGCAGCCACTCTCGGCAGTCAAACTATACATCTTTCCCTCCTGCTCAAGAGGCTTAGTCTCAGAGCAAGATGATGTTACAAGAGAGCTATTGTGGAGATAGATCTTTATGTCTGAAAGCGTGGTGTACTTAAATGCAATCAGCTATGCCAAGCAGATGGATCTTTCAAATCAGATTTGTTGGAGGAGGGTGTGTGTATGTGCACAGAATGATGTTCACTTGACGAGTGGCTTTAGTGAAATTTCTTCATGCAGTTATTTTACCTGGCATATTTAAAATATATAGTTTCATTTATAAGAAAAATGAATTTATATTCCCTTCCTTGAGAAACCTTTTATTATTGCATGGGATAAAAATCCATTTGTACAGCAAAATGTGGTGGCTAAAGGATGACTGGTGAACAAAAAGGGTTTTTGTTTTTTTTTTTTTAAACCAGGATTTCTCAATAGCTGGGTGTTGAAATGAAGTGAGGATAAAAAAAAAAAAATACTAATTATACAAGCGTGCCGCAAATATATGCATGTGTGTGCCAAGTGGCTTTAGTTGTGTAAGACCCTTTGAGACCCTACCGACTGTAGCCCACCAGGCTCCTCTGCCCATGGGATACTCCAGGCAAGAATACTGGAGTGGGTTGCCATGCCCTCCTCCAGGGGAATCTTCCTGACCCAGGGATCAAACCCATGTCCCTGTGGCTCCTGCACTACAGCTGGATTCTTTACTGCTGAGTCACCAGGGAATCTCGACACGGATATATAGGTCTATCTATGACGTATCTATCTATCTGTTTCGTGTGCATATATATACACAATCAACAACACAGAACTCAGAGAGGAAAGCTGCTTCGTTTGTGCTCTCCTAGACCATTTGCTATGCATTAGTCTGTCTGGAGGACATAAATCTAACCACACAAACTCAGATGTTGAAGAGATACTGTGTTTCTCACTTTCTGTCACTCAGGGTAATATCTGTTTCCAAGCCTTTGCTCTATCAAGCTGGCAGAAGATTTAATTGTCATCACTTTGGCCTACCTGGTGGGTTTTATGTAGTTCTAAGGCATGGCAGGTGCCCATGCGGTTTTGGTCATTGGCTTCCATATGTTACTTCTCAGATGTCTCTTGTCCCTGCCCTTGTCGTTTCCCTAAATTATGGCCCTTTCTGCTGCCCCCCACTCCACACATGCTGGAAAGTCTGCAGGGGTGACAGAATCTGAGCCTAAGGACCAGCCCATCCCACCATCTCCCCAGGTTTCTGCTGCATCCCCCACAGGACTGCTGAAATCAGGGAGCTGGTTCCCAGTGCAGACCCTGCAGACTTCTCTCTTCCTCCTCAGCCCAGGTAGGGGGCAGGGGTGTCCTTTCTCTGGAGATACACTGCTGTTGTCCTGCTCAAAGACCCCAGACCATGGCCTCAATAGGGTTCCATCAGTCCTTTACACCATGAGACCCATCCTTGAACTGCAGACAACTTCTCTTTCTGCCCCACTCCAATCCCTGGCTCTTGGAATGATAGTTTAGCTACTAGTTTGGACAGGAAGAAAAAGAAATGAGGGAATCTAGGGGAAAACAAATTATCCACTCATTTCTGTTCTCATTATGTGAATGCACAGGCCTCCCTAAACTGGCTCCCCCCATAGTTTTCCCCACCTCAGTTAATGGCCTCTTCATTCCTTCGTGTGCTTTGCAAAAAAAGAAAGCCTCTTTTTCTGTACTCCACGTTCACACCATTGTGAAATCCTATTGGCTTGACCTTCAAAATGCAGCCAGGATTCAACCAGTTCTTCCCAGTTCCCCTTCTGTCATTCCAGCCCAAGTCACCAGTGTTTCTTACAGGGTCATGTTTTAGGATCCTAACCAGACTTCCAGAAATCTCCATGCCTGCTCTCCAGTGATCTGTTCTCAACACAGTAGCTGGAGTGGCCTGGTTGAAGGTGAACTCAGATCATGCTTTGCCCTGCGGTTCAGCGGCTTGTTGATTCATTCAGGATGAAAGTTGAAGTCATCGGAATGGCCTCTGGAGACTTCCATGGTGGTTCAGCAGTTGAGTCTGAACTCCCAATGCGGGGGGCCTGGGTTCAATCCCTGGTCAGGGAACTAGATCCCACAGGCCACAGCTGAGAGGTTGCATGCTGCCACTAAGGCTTGGTGCAGCCAAATAAGTAAATATTTTAAGAAATTAAAAAAAAAAGAATGGCCTCGGAAGCTCTGTAGGAGGTACCCCTCCCCACCTCTGTCCCCTTCCTTCCACGCCCCTCTTTCCTGACTCTGCATCCCAGTCACTTGGCCCTTGGTAATTGTTGATATTGTTCAGTCACTCAGTCGTGTCCGACTCTTTGTGATGCCATTGGCTGCAGCACATCAGGCCTCCCTGTCCTTCACTATCTCCCGGAGTTTGGTCAAACTCATGTCCATTGAGTCAATGATTCAATCCAACCATCTCATCCTCTGTCACCCCCTTCTCTTCCTGCCTTCAATCTTTCCCAGCATCAGGGTGTGTTCCAATGAGTTGGCTCTTCACATCAGGTGGCCAAAGTATTGGAGCTTCAGCATCAATCCTTCCAGTGAATATTCAGGGTTGATCTCCTTTAGGATGGACTGGTTTGATCTCCTTTCAGTCCAAAGGGCTCTGAAGAGTCGTCACCAGTACCACAGTGCCCTTGGCCATGGCTCTCCCTTTTGCCTGGAATACTCTCCCCCTAGATGGTCACAACACCCTCACTTCCTTCCGCCTCTGCTCTCTCTGTCACTGTATTCTAATAGCAATGTCCCTGCCCCGGCACTCCTTCCCCTCTGCCCTTACCACCCCCATGGTCTTATTTTTCTTCAGGCTTCTTTCCATCATCTTACTTATTTGCTTCACGTCTGTGTCTTCCTCCTATGATGGAAACTCTGGGAGGGTAAGGATTTTTGCTGTTTTGTTTACTGTGGATTCTCCAGCACTCAGGACATTGCCTGGCACATAATAGGAGCTGACAGATAACTGTTGATGGCTGACTGACTGAATGAATGATTGCACAGAGATGGAGTATTTTCTGCCTCTGTGTTTTACACAAACTCCATCATACCATAGCAGTGTTTCTCCAACTTGCTATCTTTTTTTCTGTTTAATAATGGATTTTGATGGTCTTTCCATGACAGTACATAAAGAAACACACCATTCTCTTTTAATGGCTGCAATCGGATTCCGCAGTACAGCTATAACAAAATGTGTTCAACCAGTCTTTTACTGATGGACTCGTTTGCAATTTTTCTCCATTACTAACAACACTGACTCTTTGTGCATTCAGAATATTTCTCTAGGATAAACACCCAGAAGTAGAATTGCTTGGGGGAAAGAAGTGAAGCAAATTTTGACAACCTCATTTGCATTTCTACTCTGTTTCCCTTCCTAGGTAAGAATGTTTATAATCCTGTGCTTTCTTCTTCCTCCTGCTTTTTTTTTTTTTTCAATCCCTTACACTGGGTGGGGAGAAAATTTCAATAATCTGCTGGTGGAAGTAGAGTGGGTAGCAACAGACCATTTTCAGCTGTTGTATATGTAGGAGCCATGGTTGGAGTTTTTGCAGAATCAGCTGGGTTGCGTTTCCCCCTTCTCTCCCTTCCTTTGGCATTTATAATCTATTCTGCCCAAATTGGGGCTTGATTGTACATTCTCTCATATTGTTCTATGGAATGAATCTTACTCCTCAACTAGATGATGGTTAACTCTTTGATGGAGAAGAGTCTGTTTGTCCCGTAGATTTTTGCAATCCCCTCTGGGTTTGAGGGCCTCCCAGTGGCTCAGTAGTAAAGAATCCATCTGTTAAGCAGGAGACATGGGTTTGGTCCCTTTGGGAGGATCCCCTGGAGAGAAAAAACCCGCTCCAGTATTCTTGCCTGGGAAACCCTGTGGACAGAGGAGACTGGTGAGCTACAGTCCATGGGGTCACAAAGAGTTGGACATGACTTAGCACCTCAACAACAACAATAACAGCTGGGTTTGAGAGTGTTCACTGGATGCTGAGATGATTGTGTCTTCAACGCAAGTAAACCTGTGGATTCCAGCATAGTTGGAGCTTTTGGGCTGGCCTCTGTGTTTGAGCAGAGCCTTGATAGAAGAACAGAAGGTTTCCAAATAGATCAGGGATTAATGTTTCAGAGAGAGGAGAAGTATACAAAGCTGTGGAATTGTGAATAGATATGGTGGGGTTGGGGAAACTCTTAAGTGTTGCTCCAGGATTAGACTTTAGCCATCACTTTGCTGACAAAGATCCATAGAGTTAAAGCTGTGGTTTTTTCCAGTAGTCATGTATGGATGTGAGTGTTGGACCATCAAGAAAGCTAAATGTCAAAGACTGATGCTTTTGAATTATGCTGGAGAGAACTCTTGAGAGTCCCTTGGACTGTGAAATCAAATCAGTCAATCCTGAAGGAAACCAGCCCTGAATATTCATTGGAAGGACTGATACTGAAGTTGAGCTCCAATACCTTGGACACTGATGCAAAATAGTTGACTCACTGGAAAAGACCCTGATGCTGGGAAGGACTGAGGGTGGGAGGAGAAGTGGGTGGCAGAGGATGAGATGTTTGGGTGGCATCACTGACTCAATGGACATGAGTTTGGGCAAACTCCAGGGGATGGTGAAGGACAGGGAAACCTGGTGTGCTGAAGTCCCTGGGGTCGTAAAACATCTCCCTCTGATGCTGAGAAATGGAAACAAAATCCATCTTAACATCAACGTTCACTATAGAGCTTTTGATAAGGGCCAAGCCAGGCCAGGTCAGAAATATCTCACCATTGTCAATACATCTGAAAAGTGAAAGTATTAGTCGCTCACCCATGTCTGACTCTTTGTGATCCCATGGGCTATAGCCCACCAGGCTTCCCGGTCCATGGAATTCTCCAGGCAAGAACACTGGAGTGGGTTGCCATTCCCTTCTACAGGGGATCTTCTCAACCCAGGAATCGAACCTGGATCTCCTGCACCCCTACTCAAAGCATCCCAGCTACGTGGTGACCGAGGAGGATCTCACACCATCTTCCCAGCTTTATGATCGTCACATGAAAGCTCCGTCTCTTCTCAGATTCAGGTAAATGAATCATAGGGAAGTAACTGACCTTGGTCCAGGATCCTCTCTCTTTTTGTTCATTGTCTGAGGAGGGGCACAGAGCCAGGAAACTTCTGTTTGAACTTTTTTTTTTTGGAGAAGGAGAAGTTTCTCAAATCAAAACAAAGAAGGCAGCTCGTGGAGCACCCTGATTTGTACTTGCTGTAATTGATGATTAAAGGTTTGGCTTCTTTTCAACATTCTGAAATGAAAATGTAGAGAGACTTGAGCTCATTCTGTTCCCTGTGTGTCCAGGTAGCTCTAGTCACCGATATTTGGCATACATGAAGCAATTCATTAAAGAGAAGCGCCCCACTTTCCAAATCTTTGAAATTAAAACCCATTTAATGTCATTTTAAGAATTATGAAGAGCCATTGCTGCCTTGAGATGTGGCTGCAGTCTTTTCTCCTTCAAGAAGGCCTGAAGCCATTCTCCTCCCCTCAGGCATGCCATTTTTTATGTAATAAGTTGGTAAGGAAAGGCAGACTCTTTGCTTTTTATTTCTTTGACCTCTTCTCTCTGGTATCTCGTTCTGTAAATGCAAGGGTGATTGAATACATGTCTTGAGAAAACACAGAAGAGATCGCCTAAAAAAATGCAGGAGGGGCATAATTCTTTTTTTTTTTTTAACTTTTTATTTTGTATTGGGGCATAGCCGATTAACAGTGCTGTGATAGTTTTAGGTGAACAGCGAAGGGACTCAGCCATACATACACATGTATCCGTTGAGGGGCATAATTCTTTATTACTTGATCTTGAGATAGGAAAAATACAACTGTATACTTACAATGAAGGTAATGAAATCACCTTTTAACTAATAGAATCTTGTAGGTTTAGAAAGAGTGCTGCTGCTGCTGCTGCTAAGTCGCTTCAGTCGTGTCCGACTCTGTGCAACCCCATAAACGGCAGCCCACCAGGCTCCCCCGTCCCTGGGATTCTCCAGGCAAGAACACTGGAATGGGTTGCCATTGCCTTCTCCAATGCATGAAAGCGAAAAGTGAAAGTGAAGTCGCTCAGTTGTGTCCCATGGACTGCAGCCCATGAACTGCAGCCCACCAGGCTGCAGCCCCCAGGCTCCTCCATCCATGGGATTTTCCAGGCAAGAGTACTGGAGTGGGGTGCCATTGCCTTCTAGCACTCTAGAAAGAGTGCTAGAATATCCAAAGATCTTGGATTTTTGTCGTAATCTCATTTTGTCTTGATTAACAATCTTGGGTGGGAAGCAGAAAGCTCTTGTCCAAACTTGGTAGATGAGGCAGCCTCTGCGAATCGTTTGGGTACCTTGGAGATCATTTAGTTCTATCACTGCTCTTTTATATTTGATCTTCTCAAAAGTTGACTAAAGGCCCCAGAGCAGCTGACCCCAACCATCTTGGCACCAAAGACTGGTTTCGTGAAAGACAATTTTTTCCATGGACCAGGGGTCAGTGGGGGATGGTTTCGGGATGATTCAAGAGCATTACATTTATTGGGCACTTTATTTCTGTTATTATTGCATCAGCTCTACATCAAATCATTCAGCATTAGATCCCAGAGGTTGGGGTGAAAGTGAAAGTGATGTGGCTCAGTCATGTATGACACTTTTGTGACCTGGCAGCCCACCAGGCTCCTCTGTCCATGGAATTCTCCAGGCAAGAAGACCAGAGTGGGTTGTCATTCCCTTTTCCAGGGGATCTTCCTGACCCAGGAATTGAACCCAAATCTCCTGGACCCTTGCTCAAAAGCATCCCAGCTGCATGGTGACAAAACCGAGGCAGGAAGCCGGGTTCCTACCCTCACATCCGAGGTGCTGAGTCACAAACTGCTGCCTCCTTGCCAGTGTCTTGAGTAAGAAGTCAACATGGAATAGAAGACCTTGGTCTCGGGCACCACAGAGGGGCCCTGGGAGGAAGGTGGGGAGACGGTGGCGGCAACGCAGCTGCCAGCCGCTGAGTTCGAGTAAAAATCAAAGATGAAATAAGAGAAGAGACAGCAGAGAACATAATGAAGTATATAAACCTGGATAAAGCAGCGCGCTGGGTAATAAAAAGTGAAATAGGGTGGAGGGGGTGACTGGATTGCAGTCACATATATCAGGAGCGCATTAAGCAGAGCAGACAGGAAGGCAGGCAGGAGGAGGGAGCGGGCCATCTTGAGGAAGTCATTAAAAGAGTTTCCAAGTGCTCTTGACGGGGGCCCATGTCTCTCCGGTTGACAGCTTAGGGGATTGGCCTTTCTGCTGTTTTCATAAAGCTCTCTGTGCCCTCAGAACTGGGACTAATGCCCGATTTCCTACTAAGGGTTGTGTAGACTTGACTTCAGGTCAGGGTTACTGCCAGTTTGTCTGAACTTGCTGTGTCTCCCAAGGAGACCCCAAGCTATCACCCACCCTGGGCTTCTCAGGAACCCCAGGCATTTCCTGTGACATTAATTAGCACCAGCCCACCAGGTTTGAGTTTTTTGAATGCCTCAAATTCGGTACCACACAGAGTTCAACCAAAGGGCCATTTTCAATAGTTATTTTTAATGTTATTTTTTTTTGGGGGGGGGGATGGTGGTATGGAAAAAATCTTTAACCAAGAGACAAAGAGCTGGCACATAAATCTTCCTAAGCCAACCCGTGTAAAGTACTGATACACTTTATAAGCTGTAAACTAGGCTTTTATTAGCCATTTATGAGCCATTTTTTATGATGCAAGTTTAATATTAAACTATAAAGTTCACAACGCACTTATAAAGACAGATAGACTCATTCACTTTATAATTCTTGACGTGGCTGCCTGACAAAAGCCGAGCATATCATGTCATTTCGGAAAACTAGCCCAAGTGGGACTTTGGAAACTGGTGTAGGATTAGGTCTGGGAATTGACAGGCACTGGGGTATGTTGGAGGCAGAGGTAGGAGGGAACAATCAACCATGGCCATAAAAATAAATGCGCAAGCTGGGAGGTAATTTCTCTTCTGACTTTTCTGGAGCATGGGGCCTTTATAGTCATTTAGGAAGGGAGAATTCTCTAGAGCAGCAATTCTTTTTTAGAACAGCAGCAATATATTGCTGTTTGATTTTGTGCAACTTACCTTCTTCCTTGTAGATAAGCATGGGCTGTATTTTTTTTTTTTTACTAAGTGTAATGAGAATTAAGTTTGTTGTGGGAGCTCAAGGCTGAGTCACTAATGTAACAGGAGATAACTGGAAGTGTGATCAGTTTAGGATTACAAAGTTTATTTTCCCTAGGAAGGAAATATTTGGCATATAGAATGTGGATGGCCTTTGGTGCACCTCATGCTGAATATGTGAATTATCAATGGGGGATTATTCTAATCACAAGCCACACACTGTATTAAATCTCCAGCTTTCTGTCTTTGAACTAGACTTTTGAATGTAAACCTGTAAAACTTTTGAATGTGTGAGTGCTAAGTTGCTTCAGTTGTATCTGACTCTTTGCCATCCTATGGACTGTAGCCCGCCAGGCTCTTCTGTCCATGGATTTCTCCTGGCAAGAATGCTGGAGTGGGTTGCCATGCTCTCCTCTAGGGGATTTACCCAACCCAGGGATTGAACCCATGTCCCTTAGGTCTTCTGCATTGGCAGACAGGTTCTTTACCATTAGGGTCACCTGGGAAGCCCCAGGCTTTTGAATACTAGGAGTGGTTTTTTGGAGGGAGTGTAGGGTACACTGGAAAGGATCAAAGACTCAAAATAAGGCCAAATCAATAATTGGTAGTTCATGGTACTTTCACTGCTGGAGAACCACACTATCCCACTGAACTATAGACACATTGCCCCACAATACAGATGATGGCCCTTCTCTGCTAGTGACTTTATGATGAGAGTTTATTCCTCCAACCTTTCTTTTGAGGCAAAATTTTCACATATTTCAGTAACTACTCCTGCAACTTTTTCCTACCTAAAAGATTAATTAATTAATGTACTTGTTATTTTTTTTGTAAGGAACTAATTTATTTTAATTTTTCTGAAAACATTAGGAACTATGAGAAACAAGCTGAATATCTGGCCATATCAAAAGCAAAATACAAGTAAAAACAACCTTCAGAAATCATGTTTGATCATAGAGAAATATGTTTTTTAAAAATTAAATTTAACACTTTCTTCCATAAAGCAAAAACAAGTTTACTAAAGCACAATCCTGAAGTGGAGTTTAACGCATTTGTTCTTAAGTGTAAATTATACGCCAGATTATCTTCCAGGCACAGGAGGCATATTGAGGAGCTTCAGTTTTGTCTTTGTCTCCATTTACTAGAAACTTTTACTCCTATAGGGTTCCCCTGGTGGCTCAGTCCGTAAAGAATCCACCTGCAACGTGGCAGACTTGGATTCAGTCCCCGGGTCAGGAAGATTCCATGGAGGAGGGCATGGCAACCCACTCCAGTATCCTTGCCTGGAGAATCCCAAGGACAGAGGAGCCTGGAGGGCTACAGTCCATGGGGTAGCAAAGAGCCGGACATGACTGAGCGAATTTCACTTTCTTCACTTTACTCATGTAAAGTCCTATTCTACGGTTCTATGAAGATGTACAAGACCTAGAACTAACACCCCCCAAAGATGTCCTTTTCATTATAGGGACTGGAATGCAAAAGTAGGAAGCCAAGAAACATCTGGAGTAACAGGCAAATTTGGCCTTGGAATACAGAATGAAGCAGGGTAAAGGCTAATAGATTTTTGCCAAGAGAACACACTGGTCATACCAAACACCCTCTTCCAACAATACAAGAGAAGACTCTACACATGGACATCACCAGATGGTCAATACCGAAATCAGATTAATTATATTCTTTGCAGCCAAAGATGGAGAAACTCTATACACTCAGCAAAAACAAGACTGGGAGTTGACTACGGCTCAGATCATGAACTCCTTATTGCCAAATTCAGAGTTAAATTGAAGAAAGTGGGGAAAACCACTAGACCATTCAGGTATGACCTAAATCAAATCCATTATGATTATACAATGGAAGTAAAAATTGATTCAAGGGGTTAGATCTGATAGACAGAGTGCCTGAAGAACTATGGACGGAGGTTCATGACATTGTACAGGAGGCAGGGATCAAGACCATCCCTAAGAAAAAGAAATGCAAAAAGGCAAAATGGCTGTCTGAGGAGGCCTTCCAAATAGCTGTGAAAAGAAGAGAAGCAAAAAGCAAAGGAAAAAAGGAAAGATATATCCGTTTGAATGCAGAGTTCCGAAGAATAGCAAGGATAGATAAGAAAGCCTTCCTCAGTGATCAATGCAAAGAAATAGAGGAAAACAGTAGAATGAGAATGATTAGAAAGATCTCTTCAAGAAAATCAGAGATACCAAGGGAACATTTCATGCAAAGATGGGCACAATAAAGGACAGAAATGGTATGGACCTAACAGAAACAGAAGATATTAAGAAGAGGTGGCAGGAATACACAGAAGAACTATTCAAAAAAGATCTTCACGACCCAGATAATCATGATGGTATGATCACTGACCTAGAGCCAGACATCTTGGAATGCAAAGTCAAGTGGGCCTTAGGAAGCATCACTATGACCAAAGCTAGTGTAGGTGATGGAATTTTTGGGATTAGCAGATGCTCACTATTACCTATAAAATGGATAAACAACAAGGTCCTACTGTATGGCACAGGGAGCTATATTCAGTATCCTATGAAAAACCATAATGGAAAAGAATATGAAAAAGAGTACATATAGTGTGTGTGTATAACTGCATCACTTTGCTGCACACCAGAAACTAAAAAAACATTGTAAATCAACTGTCTGCTGTGCTCAGTCACTTCGGGTGTGTTCGATTCTTTGCGAGATGTGTATAAGAGACAGGGTCAGTTTTCATTCCAATACCAAAGAAAGGCAAAGCCAAAGAATGCTCAAACCACCACATAATTAACACTCATCTCATATGCTAGTAAATTAATGCTCAAAATTCTCCAAGCCAGGCTCCTACAGTATGTGAATTGTAAAATTCCAGATGTTCAAGCTAGATTTAGAAAAGAGGAACCAGAGATCAAATTGCCAACGTCTGTCATATCATTGAAAAAGCAAGAGAGTTCCAGAAAAACATCTGTTTCTGCTTCATTGACTATGCCAAAGCCTTTGACTGTGTGGATCACAATAAACTGTGGAAAATTCTGAAAGAGATGGGAATACCAGACCACCTAACCTGCCTCTTGAGAAATATGTATGCAGGCCAGGGAAGCAACAGTTAGAACTGGACATGGAACAACAGACTGGTTCCAAATAGGAAAAGGAGTCCGTCAAGGCTGTATATTGTCACCCTGCTTATTTAACTTCTATGCAGAGTACATCATGAGAAATGCTGGACTGGAAGAAACACAAGCTGGAATCAAGATTGCCGGGAGAAATATCAATAACCTCAGATATGCAGATGACACCACCCTTATGGCAGAAACTGAAGAAGAACTAAAAAGACTCTTGATGAAAGTGAAAGAGGAGAGTGAAAAAGTTGGCTTAAAACTCAACATTCAGAAAACTAAGATCATGGCATCTGGTCCCATCACTTCATGGCAAATAGGTGGGAAAACTGGAAACTGTGACAGACTTTATTCTTGGGGGCTCCAAAATCACTGCAGTTGGTGACTGCAGCCATAAAATTAAAAGATACTACTCCTTGGAAAAAATGTTATGTCCAACCTAGATAGCATATTCAAAAGCAGAGACATTACTTTGCCAACAAATGTTCATCTAGTCAAAGCTACAGTTTTTCCGGTAGTCATGTATGGATGTGAGATTTGGACTGTGAAGAAAGCTAAGTGCCAAAGAATTGATGCTTTTGAACTGTAGTGTTGGAGAAGACTCTTGAGAGTCCTTTGGACTTCAAGAAGATCCAACCAGTCCATCCTAAAGGAAATCAGTCCTGAATACTCATTGGAAGGACTGATGTTGAAGCTGAAACTCCAATACTTTGGCCACCTGATGGGAAGAACTGACTCATTTGAAAAGACCCTGATGGTGGGAAAGATTGAGGGCAGGAGAAGAAGGTGACGACAGAGGATGAGGTGGTTGGATGGCATTACCAACTCAATGGACATGAGTTTGAGTAAACTCTGGGGGTTGGTGATGGACAGGGAGGCCTGTCATGCTGCAGTCCATGGGGATGCAAATAGTTGGACACGACTGACTGCCTGAACTGAACTGAATTATTCTGCTCAGTGTTGAACTCTCTAGTTAGCTCCATTTTCTCTCCAAAAGATTACTAGAATGGTTTACTTAGTCACCTGTGGGAAAGCTAAATCATTATTTCCCTCCTTCTGCTTGTTTTGTGTTTTGTTTACTCTTGTCTAGTGTCATATGTTATATCAGGTTATTGATTTGATATTTTTATTCTTTTGTGATATCCACATTTATAGTGACACATTACCACTCACTAAGCAGTGACTTGGCATCATCTAGTAAATTTTTGTATTTTGTGTTTTTATTTTCATTTATCTCAGCATATTCTATATTTTCCCTTGTTTTCTTCTTTGACGCATTGGTTATTTAGGAGAGTGATTTTTTAATGTCCAAATAGTTATAAAGTTCTCAAATTTCTTTGGGTTGTTAATTTCTAATTCAATTGTGATTAGAGAATACACTTTATATAATTTAACCCTTATAAATAATTGAGGTTTGATTCATGGCCAAGCATATGGTCTATTTTGCATCATGTTCTATGTGCAAAAAAAAAAAAAAGTGTATCTGCAGTTGGTGGATAGAATGTTCTATAAAAGTAAGTTAGGTCTGCTAAGTCGCTTCAGTCGTGTCCGACTCTGTGCGATCCCATATACGGAAACCCACCAGACTCCCCTGTCCCTGGGATTCTCCAGGCAAGAACACTGGAGTGGGTTGCCATTTCCTTCTCCAACGCATGAAAGGGAAAAGTGAAAGGGAAGTC
This sequence comes from Cephalophus harveyi, assembly GCA_006410635.1. Taxonomy (NCBI): domain Eukaryota; kingdom Metazoa; phylum Chordata; class Mammalia; order Artiodactyla; family Bovidae; genus Cephalophus; species Cephalophus harveyi. Next base: position 413,508 of record SJYT01073199.1, on the reverse strand, counting down.
GCTCAGTCGTGTCCGACTCTTAGCGACCCCATGGACTACAGCCCACCAGGCTCCTCTGTCCCTGGGATTTTCCAGGCAAGAGTACTGGAGTGGGGTGCCATTGCCTTCTCCAAAGTTAGGTCTAGTTGGTTTACAGTGTTGCAAAATCGTTCAGTTTCCTGGTTGATCTGCCTAGTTGTTCTGGACAATATGAAATTGGGGATTTTGATGTCTCCAGTTATCACTGTTGAATTGTCTGTCTTTCCCTTCAGTTCTGTCAGTTTTTGCTTTTATGTATTTTGGGGCTTAGTTGTTAGGTGCATTTGTGTTTCTAACTGTTACATCTTCCTGATGAGTGATTCTTTTTAAGGTTAGAATAGCTACTCCAGAGTTTTCCGGTTATTGTTTAAATGATATATCTTTTCCCTTCATCTGTTTTAGTATCTCTGAATCTAAAATTAGTCACATATGCCTGTGTGCATGCTAATTCAGTTCAGTCGTGTCTGACTCTGGGACTGTAGCCCGCCAGGCTCCTGTGTCCATGGGATTCTCCAGGCAAGAATCCTGGAGTGGGTTGCCATGCCCTCCTCTAGGGGATCTTCCCGACCTAAGGATTGGACCCGAGTCTCATGCACTGGCAGGAGAGTTCTTTACCACTAGCACCACCAGGGCTAGTAACATATCAGTAGCATGTTATTGGATCTGATTTGTTTATATCGACCTGACAATCTCTCCCTTTACGTTGGATTATTTATTCCAGTCAATTTAATGTTATTATTGATGCAGTTTGCTATGTGTGCCATTATAACTTTTGTTTTCTACATGTCTCATATCTCCTCTCCATTCCTTTCTTCCTTCTCTAGTTCTTTAATTTCTCTTATGTGAATATTTTAATGTAACATTTAATTCATTCACTTATTTTTTAAACAACATATTTGTTTAGTGGTTGCTCTAACAGTGTACATTTTAACTTGTCAGATGCTACTTCAGATTTATACTAACAACCCCAGTGCTATATAGAAATATTACTTTTTTTTATATAGCACTGTTCCCACTTCTGCATTATAGTTGTTTATGTATATTTAAATCTATATGTGTTATAATATATGTGTTACAAGCCCAAGAATTCATTGTTACACTTATTAAGGGTAAGGGTTAGTTGCTAAGTCGTGCCCAACTCTTACTTTATCTAATCTTACCGTATGATGTCCTTATATGTGGAATCTAAAATATGACATAAATGAACTTATCTATGAAATAGAAGCAGACTCACAGACACAGAGAGCAGACTTGTCAAGATGGGGGTGGGGGTAGAGGGAGATGGATTGGGAGTTTGGGATTAGCAGATGCTCACTATTACCTATAAAATGGATAAACAACAAGGTCCTACTGTATGGCACAGGGAGCTATATTCAGTATCCTATGAAAAACCATAATGGAAAAGAATATGAAAAAGAGTACATATAGTGTGTGTGTATAACTGCATCACTTTGCTGCACACCAGAAACTAAAAAAACATTGTAAATCAACTGTCTGCTGTGCTCAGTCACTTCGGGTGTGTTCGATTCTTTGCGAAACCTATGGGCTGCAGCCCACCAGGCTTCTCTGTCCATGGGATTCTATCGGCAAGAATCCTGGAGTGGGCTGCCATTTCCTTCTTCCAGGGGATCTCCCCGTCCCAGGGATCAAACCTGCATCTCTCATGTCTCTCACATTGGCAGGTGGGTTCTTTATCACTAGTGCTACCTGGAAAGCCCACAAGTGTGTATGTGTGTGTGTATACATATAGTTTGTGAGGTTAATCTTCATATTTATAGCTTTGGTTCTCATCATATGTTTTGTAGATTTTCTTATTCTAATACATATTTGTTAACACCCACCACTTTTGTGGTTTTGTTGTCAAATATATTATATTTTAATATGCTATAGGTCCAACACTACAATTACAGGCATTTTTTATACTATAATTGCTTTTAAAATCAGGTAAGAGAAGAGAGAAGTATGAAAATTTTATAATTATTAACCTCATGATTTTTTTTTTTTTACCAGTGCTCTTTGGGGTATATATGTGTGTATGCAAAATTACTGTCAAGGGTCCCTTGCATTCGGTCTGAAGAACTTCTTTTATATTTCTTATAAGGCGGGTCTGTTAGCAACTGATTCTCTGGTTTTTGCTTACTTGGTCATGATTTTAGTCTTCCTGTTAGAAAGGTAGCTTAGTTGATATAAGATTCTTATTTGACATTTCTTTTTCTTTTCTGTACTTTGAAAATGGTATCCAAATGCCTTCTGACCCCCTTCACTCTGATGAGAAGCCAACTATGAATTTTTGAGGGGTTCCTTTGTGTATGATCAATCATTTTTCTCTTGCTGCTTTCAAAATTTTCTGTTTTTGTCTCTCTGCCTTTTTAATATGACATTTCTGGGTGCAGATCACTTTGCAGTTATTCTACTTGGAATTCATTAAGTTTCTTGAATATGCAGTTTAATGTTTTTCTTCATATTTTGTTCTTTATTTCTTAAATATTTTTCTATTTATTGATATCCCTTATTTGATGAGATATTGGCATCATGTCTTCTTTTACTTCTTTAAGCATGGCTTTCTTTAGTTCTTTGAACATATTTATGACAGTTGCTTTGAATCTTTGTTTGCTAATCCGACATCTGGGTCCTCTCAAAGGCAGGTTCTGTTACCTGCTTTTTTCTGTGTGCAGGTCACACTTGCCTCTTTCTTTGGGGGTCTCATATTTTTGTTGTTGTTGTGGAAAGCTGGACATTTTAGATAATACATTGTAGCAACTTTAGATGTTGATAGCCTCTTCCTCTCTCCAGGGCTTGTTAGTTTTATTCTTTGTATGTTTATTTGTGGGGTTTTTGTTGTTATGTTTTTGGTCTTTGCTGGACTATTTCAGCAAAGGAATATGAAATCTATTCCCAGCACAGTGTATGACCTCTGATCTAATCTCAGTCACTGACATTTTAAAAATAAGGGAATAAATAAAATTAAGTTTCTTATCTTACTCATTTTTAGGAACCAAAAAACCTTCCTCTTTGAGATTACACATATATTAGTTTTACCCAACTTTGATAATCTTTTTGCTTGTTTAATATGTGAGTGAGCTATTATTTTGAAGATGCAGGGGAATTATGTGAAAGCTGAGTTGAAATAAATGACGCCACTTCAGTGTCCTATTTCAGTTCTAAAAGAGTCAATCTACTATTCTATTTAATATTATGCTTTCGTTAAACATTTCCTTTCCTCAAGGAGCACGTGGTTTGGCTTTGAAAGTACTACACTGCTAGATGGAAAAGCTGTTTTAAATTCTGTCTGTTGAGTTCATTGTGTGCCTGGGGCACTGGTTGTTTTATCAGCAACATGGGCATGATAATGTTTTCCCTTCCTGACTTAAAAGAATATTAGGTGCTTACTGATGTCAAGTATACTTTGAAAGTATGGAGGACATATTCACACACATGTAAGGCACTGTTGTTGCTATTATTAATTAGGACAAGTATCTTCCCTGGTGGCTCAGAGGTTAAAGCGTCTGCCTCCAATGCGGGAGACCTGGGTTCAATCCCTGGGTTGGGAAGATCCCCTGGAGAAGGAAATGGTAACCCACTCCAGTATTCTTGCCTGGAGAATCCCATGGATGGAGAAGCCTGGGAGACTACAGTCCAAGGGGTCGCAAAGAGTTGGACACGACTGAGTGACTTCACTTACTAAGTGCTAAAACAAATGTCATATATTAACACATATATATGTAATCTAGAAGAATGGCTTAAATGATCTTATTTGCAAAAAAGAAATAGAGACACAAACATAGAGAACATATGGACACCAAGAGGGAAGGAGGTGTGTGTGGTAAGTTGGGAGATTGGGATTGACACATATACACTATTGATAATATGTATAAAACAGATAACTAATGAGAACCTGGGGCTTCCCTGATGGCTCAGTGGTAAAGAATCCTCCTGCAATGCAGGAGACATGGGTTCAATCCCTCAGTTAAAGGAAATGGCAACCCACTCCAGTATTCTTGCCTGGGAAGTTCCATGGACTCGAAAGAGTCAAACATGACTTAGCCTCTAAACAACAATAATAAGATTCTATTGTGCAGCACAGGGAACTCGGTTCAGTGCTCAGTGGTGACCTGAATGGGAAGGAAATCCAAAGAAAGAGGGGATGTATGTATACATACAGCTGATTCACTTTGCTGTGCAGTGGAGACTAATACAATGTTGTAAAGCAACTATATTCCAATAGAAATCAATTTTTTAAGTGACAGAATTTAAAATAAATCTGAAACGAGCATTGAATCTCGAAATAAAAATCAAAAATAAAGTGGTGGAAGCCATGCTTCTGGATCCAAATGTAAACAAACACATTTTGAAGAAAATATTTGTCAAGAAAGATTTGAATCCATGCCCATGTCTTTACGTTAGCAAACAACCCATTCATTCTGGTATTTGAGTTTCCTGCTGCTAAAATTCATCTTTTGTGAGAAGGGAAATGTAGTGGAAAACCACTTGCTTTAAAATGAGTAATTTGAAATGAAATCCACACCCTCCTTATTAATTCTGTCTAATCTTGCCCCAGTTGCTCAATCCTTAGGTGTCTCAGTTTCATCCTCAGCTAAATGGGCATTTTCTTTCATGGTGCTCTGGGGGACATTTTGTCAAAAAGTACCCCTTGTTATTCTGCAACACAGTCACTAGTAAGTTTTAATAATAATTTTTACCTCTAGCATTTACCAAGATCCTCCCTCATGAAAGATTTCCCATATTTTCAAGTTTCCTATAGTTCATGACTTATTTTGAATCAGAACTGTTTAGTCAAGACATCTGATCTGAGAGACTGGTTGGATTGAGTTGCATTCACCTGATATCTTCATTGAGCTTATGAGAATAACTGGTAGAGGACAGGACTCTAAGGATATGGCATACTGCAGTAATAAGTATTGAAGGAAAAATGTGTATAGAATGGGAAACAGTCAGATGGGGCTTACTGCAAGGGGTTCCCTTGACCTCTAGAGATCACCTGGGCATATGGGACACTTGGAAGTGAGTTAGGGATGAACAGGAAGAATGAGACCTTAGGGAAGGAAGACATGACTACCAGAACCCTTTCTGAAACAGTGAGCTTTTGAATGTATTGTGCCAGGATTAAAAGTTAGTATAGAGAATCTATACCAGTGTTCCCCTACCTTGCATGCCATCAAGAACACTCTTTTGCACAGAAACAGACTTACAGACTGAGAAAATGAATTTATGGCTGCCAGAGGGAAGGATGAGGGGAAGGGAGAGTTAGGGAGTTTGGGATGGACATGTACACACTGGTGTATTTAAAATGGATAACCAACAAGGATCCACCGTCGAGCATAGGGAACTCTGCTCAGTGTTATGTGGCCACCTGGGTGGGAGGGGAGTTGGGGGAGAATGGATACGTGTATATTTATGGCTGAGTCCTTTGCTGTCCACCTGAGACTATCACAACATTGTTAGTTCAGTTCAGTTCAGTTCAGTCACTCAGTTGTGTCTGACTCTTTGCGACCCCATGAATCGCAGCACACCAGGCCTCCCTGTTCATCACCATCTCCCGGAGTTCACTCAGATTCACGTCCATCGAGTCCGTGATGCCATCCAGCCATCTCATCCTCGGTCGTCCCCTTCTCCTCCTGCCCCCAATCCCTCCCAGCATCATAGTCTTTTCCAATGAGTCAGCTCTTTGCTTGAGGTGGCCAAAGTACTAGAGTTTCAGCTCTAGCATCATTCCTTCCAAAGAACACCCAGGACAGATCTCCTTTAGAATGAACTGGTTGGATCTCCTTGCAGTCCAAGGGACTCTCAAGAGTCTTCTCCAACACCATGATCTTCGTTTTCTGAATGTTGAGCTTTAAGCCAACTTTTTCGCTCTCCTCTTTTACTTTCATCAAGAGGCTTTTTAGTTCCTCTTCACTTTCTGCCATAAGGGTGGTATTATCTGCATATCTGAGGTTATTGATATTTCTCCCGGCAATCTTGATTCCAGCTTGTGTTTCTTCCAGTCCAGCGTTTCTCATGCTGTACTCTGCAAATTGTTAGTTGGCTATACTCAACTACAAAATAAAACGTTCCATATTAAAAAAAAAAAAAAAAAAGAATACTGTTTTGTTACTTCTGCTCTGTAAATCACCCCTTGAAAAATTTTATCTACTAAGCACAATGCATTTAAGTAATATATTAAGGAACTTATTTTCTCATTTTTATTCATCTGAGATATAGCCATCTGCCAAGGAGAATTTCTGGTTTCTCTGAGATAAAAAGCAAATGACTTCTCCACAAATACTCCCTTCTTTTTTTTCCTTTCTACAGCACCCACACCTTCTCTTCTTTCTGAGTTTACCTCCTTGATCTCCATCAAGGCTGTATTTACAGACATTCTGTGTAAGTGACAGGCATTAAATTCCGCTGTATTCTGCTTGTCTGCCGCTGGCGAGTGGCGTGGGTTCTGTATCCACAGTGCAGCCTGTCAGCTATGTTACTACACCCGTGAGGCTTGTGTTGTCTGCGATATCCAGGGACTGTTCACTGCTGGCTTCACAGTGAAGGAAATGTGTTCTTCTTGCATTCACCAATTATTGACACTGTCATTGAAATGGCAATTTTATGTTGTGCCTCTGAGAAAAAAAAATAGGGTATAGGGATCCAGAGAGCAGTGTGCTTTCTTTTATGTACATCATTTTGCTGGATGGGACTTTTTTTTTATTTTTTGTAAATTAGAGTTGTGATTTAATCTGCAGCTCTTTATAGGAAGTTATAAGTCTTTCATCAAATTTGGAATGTTGACCATTTCTTCAAAAATTCTTTCTACCTCATATGTTGTCTGCTTTCCTTTTGAGACTCCAATTACACATATGTTAGACTAGTTTATGTTACTTAATAAGTTCCTGAAGTTCCGCTCATTTTTTCAGTTTCTTTTCTCTTTGTTTTTAACATTGGATAGTTTTGATTAAACTTTCCTCAAGTTCACATATGCTTTCCTGTGTCATTGGCATGCTGTTAGACCTATCCAGGGACTTAAAAATTTTCAGATATTGTACTTTTCATTTACTTTTCATTGTTTCTTTTTCATTATTTTTATTTGCCTATGGTAACTTTCTTTGTGATCATCTCCAGCATGTTTTATTTTACTTTATTGAGGATAGTTAAAATACCTCTTTTAAAATTTATTTTGCTAATTCAAGTTTGACCACAGATCTTTTTTTTTTCTCATATGTTCCTATTTCTTTGTATTTCAGATTTTTTTATTATTATTATATCCTAGAAATTCGGACCAGTCAGTTTGGAGATTTTGGATTCTTTTATATTTCCCAAATAAATGTTTGTTGGTCTTGTTTTGTTGGGAGATTACATTGGTGGGACTTGAACTGTAATCTCTGTGTTTTAATTGTTGGGTCTGATCTCAGTTCAGATCCATAGTCTTTAACTGGGTGGCTTTGATTCTTTTCTCTGTGTGCATGGCTTATGAGTTAGCTAGAGCTATGTGAAGGCAGAACTGTGGGTATTATCTCTGGTATTTTGTCTCTCTCTCTAGTGACTAATGTTGACTCTGATTCAGTGGTTCCCCAAGAAGGAAAGCTTGGTTTTTCCATTGATACCCCTAGTCCCCCATGCTTCATGCCAACCATGTTTGACCTCACGCTAAAAGTTTTGAAAATAACAAGTAACCTCAAACAACTCTCCTGTGGGCATGGACTCCCCAGAGGAATACATTTGCTTCTGTATACTCTTCAGCACCTTCAGGTGGCTGTTTGTTTTTTATGACGTCCACACTTTATAGTTGTTATCTGGGAGTGGGCTGGTCTGGTTGGATCTTACTTAGCCATTATTTCCCATTAACATAATTTTGTACATCAGTTTCTGCTTGACAAGGCTGTACTCAATTCCTGATAATGACCTTTTAATGATGATCTCAAATTTTTGATAGTCACTATTGGCAAGAAAATTTATTCATACTGGTAGGTGATAAAAAATTTAAAACCATTTTTACAGCTATTCAAAATTTGCCATAGTTGAAGATGAATTTAAAGGAGCTAACCACTTTGTTTTTTTTTTAACACTGGCAAATGTAATGTTGAAATTTCTTGTGATAATGCAAATGGGTTTCAAATCCAACAGAATGTTTTCATATCAAGTATTCAAAATAATGATGATTCTCTAATTAGAAGAAAACACATGCATTGTTAGAGTGCTCACCCTGAAACTAGCCTGGATGCCACTAAAAGGGCATATTAGCCACAAAAGCATCTAATATGTGTGAAGGCAGAGACTCAGGATCCCCCGGAGCTACTCTGCCAGGAACACCTGCTTATCCCTCAGCTCCTTCAACTCCAACTCCTGTTCCTTCGTTTGTGCACCTGTTGTTGTTCAGTCACGAAGTTGCGTGTGACCCCATGGACTGCAGCACACCAGGCTTCCCTGTCCTTCACTATCTCCTGGAGTTGGCTCAAACTCATGTCCATTGAGTCAGTGATGCCATCCAACTATCTCATCCTCTGCCATCCCCTTCTCCTCCTGCCCCCAATCTTTCCCAGCATCAGGGTCTTTTCCAATGAGTTGGCTCTTTGCATCAGGTGGCCAAATTATCAGAGATTTAATTATCAGATTATTTGAAATTATCAAATTTCAGCTTCAGCATCAGTCCTTCCAAATGAATACTCAGGGTTGATTTCCTTTAGGATTGATTGGTTTGATCTTGCAGTCCAAGGGACTCTCAAGTGTCTTGTCCAATACCACAGTTTGAAAACATCAGTTCTTTGATGCTCAGCTTTCTTTATGTGCACATGAGGGCTTAGGTATTTGGAACCATAAACCCATTAGTGAAGTTTAGGTTCCAAATACCCAGGCTACAAGTATGACCTTTGGAGTTGGTATATAAATGGCGTTTGAAGCTCCAAAATTGGGAAAAAGTGTAGAGAGAAGCGGGGAAGGCAATGGCACCCCACCCCAGTACTCTTGCCTGGAAAATCCCATGGACAGAGGAGCCTGGTAGGCTGCAGTCCGTGGGGTCGCTGGGAGTCGGACACGACTGAGCGACTTCACTTTCACTTTTCGCTTTCATGCATTGGAGAAGGAAATGGCAACCCACTCCAGTATTCTTGCCTGGAGAATCCCAGGGATGGGGGAGCCCGGTGGGCTGCCATCTATGGGGTCGCACAGAGTCGGACACGACTGAAGCGACATAGCAGCAGCAGCAGCAGTAGAGAGAAGAGACTGGGGATTAAGATCTGGGACACTCTAATCTTAAGTGTTTGGGAAGAAGAGGAATCCAATGGGAAACTGAAAGCCAATGTGCGAGGAAACCTTGAGGGTGTGGAGTGTTGGAAGTCAAGTGAAGAAGGTGAATTGATGAAGAGGAAGTGAATAACTCACAAATGCTGCTGACTCATGAAGTCCCTGGTGGCCCAGACAGTAAAGAATCTGCCTGCAATGCAGGAGACCAGGGTTCAATCCCTGGGTTGGGAAGATCCCCTGGAGAAGGGAATGGCTACCCACTCCAGTATTCTTGCCTGGAGAACCTCATGGACAGGGGAGCCTGGTGGGCTGCAGTTCATGGATTCGTAAAGAGTTGGACACAGCTGAGCGACTACAATTTCACTTTTCATGAAGTACCAAGGAGACCAAGGGTGAACCATTAGATTTCATGATGAAGGTTGCCAATGTTTTTGACAAGAGCAACTTTCTAGAGAGGGGAAAGCCTGATTGGGGTACATATATGCAGAGCACTGGAGGTGAGGGATTGGAGATAAGGAGTATATGCAAGGGGCTGACTTGGGGGTGAGAGATGGACAGCTGTGTGCATAAACCTCGGAGGCCTGTTTCTCTGCCTGTCCTGGGTCATATCTGGACACCTGGGCGTCATTCTACCACATTCAAGGAAATTCTTGGGGACTCACTAAGTCCCTGGCTGCCTGGAATGATCTTGCAGCTGTTCCTTCTCTGAGGATTGCCTATCTGTAATAGCAACTGCTATGAGGACTAAAAGGAATCATGCTACATAAAAGGAGTCTTGCAGAATATGGCTGTCAGGAAAGCAAGAAGATAGCTCTCTAAGTAAATAGCAGCCTGCTGTTTAAATTTCTGCCCTCATTCTCTGTGGTTGACTGATCTTGGACAAACCTATCAGTAATCGGCGTTGAGTCTAACATCAAATGTATCATAATCCTTTTGGAAACTTTTAATATATTTGTTCTGTACAGCTTCTTAGAGAAACAAGTTTGCATCTGTTTCTTATCAACTGCATAAAAAAATGCTGTAGATTTTTTTCTGTCCTAAAATTATCTTGCTCATGTTTGAAAATGGAAAGAAGGGGTGGGGATAGCTGATTTTACACGTAAGTGAACAACATCTCAGCTATCATTCTGTGCAGCAGAGATGCAGAGATTGGAGGAAGCGCCCTGCGCTTTGTTCCCTGATGCATTGTTGTAGAAAGCGTTTGTTTTCTTCCAACAGAACATGATTGTAACTTGATCTGTCTATTTCCACTCTGTCTTCGGAGACAGGTCGTACAAGAAGTGGGTTGCAAGACATCAATTTTTCTGATAGGGCCAACAAGCTTTGTGACAAATGCTGAGATCGCTGAGGATCTGCAAAGATCGGTACTTCTGGTTTTGTCCTTGTGTTTTAGATTGTGAGATGATGTCTTACCCATTTTTCCGTTGGTGAATTCAGCCCACAAACAGTAGGTTTTTCTCTGATTTGGTGCAGTCAGAAGTGGCTATTTCCTAGGTTCTGCCATTTTCCTGTGTCTCGTTATCTGCTTATACCTTAAAGAGATCCTTGCTAAGTAGTTGGTCTCTCCTTCCTCTGCTCACCCTCCAGCGCGTGGTCACTGGTCCACTGTACATAGATGCTTTGTTTTGGTATCTGTCTCTAATCTCTAGACCATGAACTCTGGGAGGTCAAGGTCAATGACTTCATTTTTATTCACAGCATCCAGCATATTGTCCAATCAAGGTTGAATTCTTGAGCTATGTTGACAAATACATGACAATAGCGGTTACTGCCGTCTCAGGGGCAGGAGAGAGACTTTTCATATAATAGAGCAGGAAGGGATGTACAGATGGATATTTAGGTTGTTCAGTGTAGTGTCCGTTTTATCTTTTGTATGTCACAGGCTGTCCATTGATTCAGACCCTTCATGGTTATTTTGACACTGTCTGAATAAGGTTCAATCAAGAAACAGTTTCTGAGAGGAGGGGTGAACACACACAGTGGGTAACAGGGAAGTTAAGGAGATCAAACCAGTCAATCCTAAAAGAAATCAACTCTGAATATTCATTGGAAGGACTGATGCTGAAGCTGAAGCTGCGATACTTTGGCCACCTGATGCGAAGAGTCGACTCATTGGAAGAGACCCTGATGCTGAGAAAGATTGAGGGCAGAAGGAGAAGGGAAAGACAGAGGATGAGATGGTTAGATGGCATCACCGACTCAATGCACATAAAATTGAGCAAACTCCGGGAGATAAAGAAGGACAGAGGAGCCTGGCGTGTTATAGTCCATGAGGTCATAGAGACTCAGACACCACTTAGTAACTGAACAGGGACAGCAATGAGGAGGTCATAGGTCATATAAGGGGGGAGCAGAACTCAGCCAAAACCCCAACTACCACTGTGGACAAGTAAGCTGAAGCCTGCAGGAAGGCTTCAGAAGATGCTATACAACATACTTTGCAATCACCCTAGTCAAGGAAAAAGGAGTAGGAATAGTTATACTTCCACATGCTTTAGTCATTGGTTCAGGGATGTGAACATTCTGAGAGGATGTTAGCTCCCAGCCACTCCCACTCCACCATGCACACATAAATTCTGCAAGCCCAAGGCCAGCCAATGAAGAGAGAGTTGCCAGCTTTTAGACTAGTAGCCACAGAAATGGTAATGAAACCTGAGCCCTTAAAAGATGAGCACAGATAGGACTTGCCACAAAGACCACAAAGTGCTAATTCACGAATGAGCATTCACTTTACTTATCCTTTTCACTCTCAAGATGAATCTCTGTTAATGTAGGCAAAGGCCCTTTGATGTGTGAGATAATATAGGTGAAAGCATCTTGGGACACATTTTATAAACTGTAAAGTGTGGTACAATTATATTGCTATTATCATTATTGTCATTATTCTTGGTTTGATAGCTTGATTATAGTCATCAGCACTCGAGAGGGGTAGTAGAATGCATTTCTGAGAATAAAAAATGAGATGAGAAATTTGAGTACAACTCCAGTTACACATAATCAATAATTGTCCAAATCAAGGCCTAGCACCTTGCTTGAGTAAATTTAGAAATAAAAGCAGAAAGATCAGTTGTACATGTGTTGATCGTTTCTCCCTAGGGGAGCAATGGCTGAGAGCTTTACCAGGGGCTTGGATGTATATAAACTGTCTTAAATGGAGTGTTCGTGGGGAAGAGGCTGTTAGATCTGAATTGACCTCTAGCTCTTTGATTTGTTTGCTTTAAAACCGATTGATCCTGCTTTGCAGATTTAATCGTACTTGAACCAAAACAGGGACCTCAAAGGCATGGTTTTCATGTTGATATAACTGCTGTCCAGGATCATGCCTTCATTTTTGACCCAGTCTCCTTGAATCAGACCATTCGGATAAACACTCTGGTTTTGATTTATTTATCTTATATCTGTGACATTTTGTGACTTAAAAAGCAGCACATGACTTTACCAACAAAGGTCCCTATAGTGAAAGCCAGGGCTTTTCCAGGAGTCATGTACAGATGTGAGAGTTGGACCATAAAGAAGGCTGAGCACCAAAGAATTGATGCTTTAGAATTGTGGTGCTGAAGAAGACTCTTGAGAGTCCCTTGGACTGCAAGGAGATCAAACCAATCAATCTTAAAGGAAATCAACCCTGAGTGTTCATTGGAAGGACTGATCCTTAAGCAGAAACTCTGATAATTTGGCCACCTGATGTGAAGAGCCTACTCGCTGGAGAAGACCCTGATGCTGGAAAAGATTGTGGGCAGGAGGAGAAGGGTGTGACAGAGGATGAGACACAATGGACTGACTCAATGGACATTACTTTGAGCAAATTCCAGGAGACAGTGAAAGACAGGGAAGCCTGAAGTGCATGGGGTCTCAAAGAGTCGGACTTTGTGACCAAACAACAGCAACCTGCTAACCCATCTCCGGCAAGCTTCATCCTACTCACTTCAACCAGTTTCCAAGCTGCCACCCTACTGCCTTCAACTCATTCATTCCTCTCTACTTGGAAATCCGGAGTGCCTTTTGGCTAGAGCTATCTACCATGGGCTTCCCTTGTGGCTCAGCTGGCAAAGAAACTGCCTGTAATGCAGGAGACCTGGGTTTGATCCCTGGGTTGGGAAGATCCCCTGGAGGAGGGAAAGGCTACTCACTCCAGTATTCTGGCCTGGAGAATTCTGTGGTCTGTATAGTTCATGGGGTTGCAAAGAGTTGGACATGACTGAGCAACTTTCACTTCACCCACCCCTGATGGTTCTTACTTAAATAGGAGAGAATATCTGAGGAAAGCAGAGGAAGGCGTGAATAGGAAAGCTATGTGGGTAATGGAGTTGTGAGTAATGTGATTGATTGGATGGGGATGCAAGAGGTAGGGGCCAAAGATGATGGACTAGGTGAATGTTGATGTCCTTCGCTGAAATAAGACATATGAGGAGAGACCAGATGAGAGCAAAAAGATACATAGGTACAGATAGATTTCTTTTTTATTTCTTCTCTCATTAAATGAAATGTAGCCAGTGGCAACTGTGGGTAAAACCAAACCTGACTGTTAGATTGTTTACATTGATAGCACGGTTATGGACAAGAGGTGATTGTTTTCCTGATCATCCTGTTAACAGAGCTTGAATTTAGTGACATTCAAATAACTAATAGGGAAGATTTTCTATTGAAACCTATTTAGAGTCTTAAGCAGATTCTCATATGGTAAAAGGCACACAGGAGCCATTTCATGGCTGTGAATCAACCCTATTCAATTAGAAAGAATAAAACTTCACTGTACTTAACCGGAAAGACACCGAGAAGTGTTAGATTGGGTATAATCCAGCCCCATTTCCAAGGGCTGAGCCAGGAGACCTGGGGAAGGATGTCTGGTGGTGCTGGTTTTCTGTACTAACCGAACTGGCATTGCTGAGTCAATTAGATTTAATTTGATTTCTTGCTTGATCCTCTGGCTGCCCCATAACTGAAAACCTGAATATTTGCTCAAATTACTATTGTCCTCAGACAAAAACCTCTTCAATTCACAGAGCAATCTATAATGTAACTATCCATTTCCCATCTGGTCTGTGTGTACCTTAACTGATAGCTATTCAGACATTTATTTTAGATAGCAGTGCCTGTGATGAACTGAGAGTTTCTTTGAATCTGGGCTTTTGAGATCCAAATTGGTAGCCTTGGAAATTTATTCTTCGACAAAGGTCTCTTGAGAGCTCTTCTCATCTGGAAGAGGAAGAGGGAGAAAAAAGAAAGGCTCACAGAAAGCCTTCACAATCCTTTCATCTACAGAATTACCAAAAAATGTTCTTGGAAGAATGGCCCGTGCAGACTCACCTGACATTTCACTGGTATAAGTAATTTCTGATTATTTCTAGTTTCTCTGTTTGAATCTGTGTGTGACCCAACAGAATCATTTTCCGCTGAGTGGAGATGATATGATTTCAAGTGAGATAACAAAAGGGGAAAATGAATACATCATCTAAGTGCTTCAAAGAAGCATCAATTCTGTCTTTAGAGGGTGCAACCCAAAATGAGAGCATTGTCAGTGGAGAGGCAATCTTGGGATATAAATGGTCAGAAAGCCCTACAACACCATAGCTTAAAGAACGGCAGGGAATATTTACAGAGGCATTTAACTTGTGCCGGATACTGTTCTAACTATTCTCTCTATATTGTGCCATCTAACAATTTAGGTCTTATTATCTTAAATTTATAGACAGTGTATCTCTTGGAATTCTCCAGGGAAATAGAGCCATATATATTATATGAAACTGGCTCAGAAGAGGCTGAGAAATCTCATTGTCTACATTTGGCAAGTTGGAGACCCAGGAGAGTGGATTGTATGTTTTGGTCTGAATCTGAAGGCAGAAGACTAGCGTCTCAGCTTGAAGACAGTCAAACAGAAAAGAGTGAATTCTCTCTTCCTCTGCCTTTTGTCCTATTCAGGCCTTCAGCTGATGGGATGAGGCCCACCCACACTGGGACGGGCAGTCTGCTTTACTCAGTCTACCAATTCAAATGTTAATTTCATTCAGAAACATCATCACCAACACACCAGAATAGTTTTTACTCTGGGCATCTGGTAGCCCAGTTGAGTTGACACATTAGATTAATCATCATAGGTAAGAAAACTGGCGCATAGGGAGTAAGTTACCTGACTTAGGCCACACAGCAAGCACATAACCTCAGATCTGAACCCAGCTTGTCTGACTCCAGGGCCGGTGCTATAATCACTATGGGACATTGTTTCTCTGTGCTGTGGCCTAGAGCACGTGTCAGAGGCACATTAGTTCAGTTTCCTCTACGCTGTGATGTGAAATCTCTTTAACGTAGGACATGGAATTGAACTCAAAACCAGTGGTCCCCAATCTTTTTGGCACCAGGAACAGGTTTCATGGAAGACAGCATGGATGGGGGTGGGGTCGGGGGGTGTGTGTTTCAGGATGCCTCAAGCACATTACATTTACTGAGTTCATTGAGCAGGAAGTGGAGCTCAGGGGGTAATCCAAGTGATGGGGAGCAGATGTAAGTACCGATGAAGCTTTGCTCCCTCATCTGCCACTCACCTCCTGCTGTGCAGCCCCGTTCCTAACAGACTTGGTGGTTGGAGACCCTGATACAAAACTATTAAGGAAAAAAAGAAGGGGGCTTTATTAATACCATCAAATGTGAATTGTAAAGACAGGGGTAAAAAATGATCTTCTAGTATTTAATCATGGTATTTACTCAATGTTTGTTCATTCTTTTGAGTGAATGAATTTATTTATTTTTGGCAATTTTTTTAGTTTTATTATGAACATGCTTAACCCCTCCAAGCAGTTAGGAACTTATACATTTCTGTATCTCCCACAAGGATTTACACGGTTTATGGGATCACATAAGGAGCTCAATAAATATTGGTTGGTATGATTAGATTGGTGACTGAAGATGTTAATCAATTGTGTGCTAATAAGTGCATTGCTTTTTTTTTAAGAATTGAAAGGGACACTAGAGATGTTATGATTGAATCAAAGTTAAATATTTTGCAGTAGGAAAAATTCTTTCTTTTTTTTCAAGCAGAAAAATGAGGGAAAAAAGGTCCCCCCCCCCCCACAATCTCATCCTGATTTGGAAATGGGGGTGAGCAGAACCAAAGTGGATTGTAATGAGGAGAATGACTTAAATAGTGGAATGTTCAGCTCTTGTCTACAGGTTTACAGAAATGAAATTAAACTTGGGCTTTCTATTGCAAAACAATAAGCAAATTGAAGGCCAATTATACCAGCTCATCAGAAAAAGCTGGCGAACGAGAGAGGATTTTGCATTTCTGAGTAGAACGACTTTTCAGATGAAAGAATTTATTACAAGAAATTGAGAACATCTGGGCCATCAAAGGCAGAATGCAGTGAATAATTGGACAATCATAGACTGGCATCCATTTGAATAAGAGGCACTTCTTTGGTTCCAACTAAGGGATGTTTTTTGAAATTCCTCATCTAGAAGGAAATGAAGCTCAGCTTTTAAAACATGATTTTCTCCTACCTGGTTGTTACTTGGTTATGAAATAAATCTATTTTGGGAACCTCAGTTCTGTAAAGTTATCCTTGTGACCAAAATTAGGGGAGAGTAGCAGAAAAGCGGTTGGCTCTGTTCTCTGTATTTCACCCATTGGCTTAAGTCTAATCCAGTATCACCATTTCTGATTCTGGCAGACATCACACTCATATGTCCAAGTGTGTGTGCTAAGTTGCCTCAGTCGTGTCCGACTCTTTGTGACTCTACGGATTGTAGCCTGCCAGGCTCCTCTGTCCATGGGACTCTCCAGGCAAGAATGAATACTGGGGTGGGTTGCCATGCCCCATTCCAGGGGAATTTCCCAGCCTAGGGATCAAAACCGAGCCTCCTGTGTCTCCTGCATCGGCAGGCGGGTTCTTTACCACTGGACCACCAGGGGAGTCCTGCATTAGATCTTTTACATACATATTCTATTTCTAGTAGCTTTCACAGTCCCTTTGGGTAGTAATGATTATCCCATTTTATAGTCAGGGACACTGAAGATCAAAGAGATGATATAGACAGTTAGATCATTTAATCCAGATTACACTGTGTAATAACTCAGTGTGTATGTGTGCTTAGTTGCTCAGTCGTGTCTGACTCTTTGTGACCCTTTGGACTATAGCCCACCAGGTTCCTCTGTCCGTGGGATTTTTTAGGCAAGAATATTGGAATGGGCTGCCATTTCCTTCTCCAGGGGATCTTCCTGACCCACGGATCGAACCAGCGTCTCTTGTGTCTCCTGCATTACAGGTGGATTCTTCACCTGCCGAGCCATTGGGAAAAGCGCAATAACTCAACACTCAGTGGCTTAAAACCACAAAGGTTTCTCACTCGTGCTTCACATCCCCAGTGGGATGGCAGGGCGCTCTGTTCATTGTAGTCAGCTGGGGACTCAGGCTGAATGAGTGGCCACCATCTCAGATAATGCCAGTCTCAGTGCCTGAGGAATGACAAAGCTCCATAGGAGACTTTTGCACCAGCAGTGAAATGCTTGCCCTAGAAATGACATTTATTATTTCTGCTTGCTGTTCATTGCCAGGTGCCTGTTACATGGCCCCAACCAACCCTGAGATAGGGGTGGTAGAAAATACAATCATATTCTGGATGCCAAAGTATGGAGCACTGGAAGTATTCATTGAACAGAGCTGGCAAGAGGATGTATAGCCTGGCAATTATGATTGTGGGTTTAAATTAAGGTTCTACCACTTTTGTGGTTGTGGAACCTTGCACGAATTAATCTCAGCAAGCTTCAGTTTCCTCACTTTTTAAATGAGGAGATAATTATACCTTCATCAAGGAGTTTTAATAAGGAAACAATAAGATAACATATACACAAAAGATCAGCTTGAGGCCAGCTCAAGTTGTGCAAACATGGGGACCACTTGTCCACAGCTTTTGGAAATAAAATAACCAAAATTATGTCTGGGGAAGAATGCAGGAGCTGCATATATAGATATGTCAAGAAGAAAAAATTCAGAGAAGATTGAAACCTTGGCATGAAGAATCAGAGCAGGGAAGAGACACTCAAAAGAGGAAAGTGAAAATTTTAAAATGTGGCTGTAGGAACTTCCTGGCCATCCAGTCGTTAAGATTCTGCACTCCCAATACAGAAGACATCGGCTCGATTCCTGGTCAGGGAACTAAGATCCCACGTTCCACAGGGCATGATTAAAACAAGCAAACAAACAAAGAAAGCAAAAACACAGCCACAAATTCTTCTGTGCTTTCCTTTGGAGAGGTGAGGTCCCTGTTCCCTCCTCTTGAATCTGGGCAGGATGGTGATTGCTTTGATCTGTAGAGCACAATGGAAGTAACACGGTGTCAGAAAAAATTCAGTGTTATGCCAAGTGGCTCTTATCTTGTCTGCTGAAACACTTGTTCTTGGATCTCTGAGCCACCACTGACCACCCTGAGGTTGCCAGGCCATGAGGAAGCCCAAGACATGAGAGGCCACCTTTGAACCAACATTTGCCACTGATGCCAGTCAGAGTCACTGCAGACCAGGTACCAGATACGTGATTGAAGAGTCTCCACACCATCCTAGCCCTCCGATGTCACCCTTGCCATCTGGGTCATCCCAGCTGAGGCCCCAGGCATCACAGAGCAGACACAAATCATTCCCAGAGTCTCTTTGTGACCCCATGGACTGTAGCCCACCAGGCTCCTCTGTCCATGGAATTCTCCAGGCAAGAATACTGCAGTGGGTAGCCATTCCCTTCTCCAGGGGATCTTCCCAGAGGTTGAACCTGGGTCTCCTGCATTGCAGGCAGAGTCTTTACTGTCTGAGCCACCAGGGAAGCCCTCTGGATGTACAATAACCATGGCATGATGTACCAGGAGCTGACCAGAAACGCGAGAGTAGGTGAGGGTGATTATAGGTGGGCAGGCGAGTGTCTGAATTAGTGCTAGAGACAAAAGCCTGTATGCTTATATACGCTTTCCTGGGGGAAATGGCTCCAAAGGTCTGATGTCAGTTTCCCTTTGGCTTTGGCCACCAGAGTTGGGCTTATACACTGTGCTCTGCCTTGGTACCTCCCGTCGGGCCAGCTTCAATCATAAGCCTGGCTATTCCTCTGCCGCTTCTCTTCCAACAGAAACCTGATTTTAGTATTTTGTCTATGTTCTTCTGCTCACCCTCTGGTCTCAGCTTTGGGCAGCCTCACTGTGCTGATTTAGCAAAGTTGGCCTAACTGCACACTCTTCCCCTTTTCCTCTTCCTTTTCCTCCCCACCTCCGTCTCCTTCTTTTTTGGGGGGCTGGTCAAAGAGTAGTACTGGCAGCTCACAAAGGTCTCATTGATCTTTCTCAACTGCCTCCACTTGTCACAGCTAAGATCCCTTTGAGAAACCCAGGCAATCAGGGAGGGATATTTATCTACAGTAGCCCTGCCCAAGGGCATCTCCTGAGCAGCTCAGAACCCTCCCTTCCAGGTTGACTCCAATCTTAAAAGAAGAGAGGAGAGTCTCACTCCCCACTGTGAAGCCCATCTCTTCTCTCACACCTTCTGGGAGCCTCTCTTCCTGACTCATGGGCCAGGAACATGCAGCAGAGCAGGGAGGATGATGTAGCCCACCACAGAGGCTCGGCACCCCTCTTATCAGTCCTCCTTAGCAGGTGAAGGCTCCTTTTCTGACACTCCTTTTGTAAGTGGAAAAGTCCTTATCTTAACGTTGTGTGCATGTACTCAATCTTGTCCGACTCTTTGTGACCCCATGGACAGTAGTTCTCCAGGCTCCTCTGTCCATGGAATTTTCCAAGCAAGAAATACTGGAGTGGGTTTTTATTTCCTTCTCCAAGGGATCTTCCAGACCCAGGGATCAAACCCACATCTCTTGCATCGGCAGACAGATTCTTTACCACTGCACCACCTGGGAAGTCCGGATCTTAACATTACAGCCCTATTTTATTTTCCTTCAATTTTTTCCCACATGTGGTTTGGTTATCAAAATATTCAGGACTTTTCTAAAAACTGAGTTCCCAAAATTGTGTCCATTTTATACCTATTTCTTCAGTTCAGTTCAGTAGCTCAGTCGTGCCCGACTCTTTGTGACCCCATGAACCGCAGCATTCCAGGCCTCCCTGTCCATCACCAACTCTCGGAGTTCACGCAAACCTGTAACCTGTTTCTTAATGGGTTTGATACCATGATACTCCTGCATGTGATAATCTCCCAGCTTCATTTCCTCTTTCCTGAAAGTCCACTTCCTGTTTCCCATTCCCTGTCTCTCATGGGGTTCACACTGCATCAGGAACTCTTGGTTGCCTTTCTTTATTCCCTTTGAATAATGAGAGGTTATATAGCAAACATCCCTGAAATGTTGCTAACCTCTGTAGAGGAGTTTGTCAAATGTGTTCTGACCCAACAGAGAGGAAAGAATAGACAAAAACCCTACTGGCATTTATCAATAAAATCAGATTCCAAATTGATCTGTTCTTTCCTTTCTGGATGATATCAGCTGCTCTTGATTGAGTCAATTAAGAATCTCTGACAAGATGTTCAATTCAGTTCAGTTCAGTTCAGTCACTCAGTCGTGTCCGACTCTTTGCGACCCCATGAATAGCAGCACGCCAGGCCTCCCTGTCCATCACCAGCTCCCGGAGTTCACTCAGACCCACGTCCATCGAGTCAGTGATGCCATCCAGCCATCTCATCCTCAGTCATCCCCTTCTCCTCCTGTCCCCAATCCCTCCCAGCATCAGAGTCTTTTCCAATGAGTCAACTCTTCGCATGAGGTGGCCAAAGTACTGGAGCTTCAGCTTTAGCATCATTCCTTCCAAAGAAATCCCAGGGTTGATCTCCTTCAGAATGGACTGGTTGGATCTCCTTGCAGTCCAAGGGACTCTCAAGAGTCTTCTCCAACACCACAGTTCAAAAGCATCAATTCTTTGGTGCTCAGCCTTCTTCACAGTCCAACTCTCACATCCATACGTGACCACTGGAAAAACCATAGCCTTGACTAGACAGACCTTAGTCGGCAAAGTAATGTCTCTGCTTTTGAATATGCTATCTCATTAAAAAAATTATTATTCATTTTTGGCTGTGCTGGGTCTTTATTGCTGCACGGGGATGGCTCTCTAGTTGCAGTCTGAGCTTCTCATTGTGGTGGCGGTTGCCGTTGTGGAGCACGGGCTCTAGGGCCTGCAGGCTTCAGTAGCTGTGGTCCCTGGGCTCCAGAGCATGGCTCAGTAGTTACGGTGCCCCAGCTTATTTGCTCCTTGTCATGTTGAATCTTCTCATGACCGGGATCAAACCTGTGTCTCCGGCATTGGCAGGTGGATTCTTTACCGCTGAACCACCAAGGAAGCCCAAGATGTACATTTTTAAGCTCTTTCAAAGCCTCTGTCTCCTCAACTGTAAACTAATGACTTTGACTGTAGATTTAAACAGGATGTCATATGTAAAGTACAACCATTGCATGGCACTTAGTTCTCAAGAAATGCTGCCTTATTATTCATTGCTCCCCTAAGGACACCCCCACCCCTTCTCTGGAGGCCTTGAAGTACCCTTGACTGTTCATCTGAACCATTCTAAAAGACTAAAATTTACACTCTAAGCACTGAAGTTTCAGCTTTCACTTTGGGCAGGGTGACATGAGGGTGTGACATCAGACTGGGTTTGTTTTCAAAGACTGATAGAAAAATGACCTGGGTTAGCTCCCAGAAGAGGTCGAGAGACACTTTTCCATCTTCCTCCCTGTTGATGGGCTCCTGTTGACCTTGTGCAAGGCTCTGCCTTAGGTGGTGTCAGCAGATTTATCAGGGCTGTGTTGGAGGTGCATGAGAATCAGCAGTTTTGCTTCACTGGGGTTTCCACGAGAGTCTGCTTTTGCCTCACTTGTTCTGAGTTCACCAGAATGGAATAATTTCAAGGAAACAGCAATTTAGACCTTGAATTTCTCATGGCCCTTGAACTAAATTGTAAGTCAACTCTCGCTCACTTGAAGTGGAGCCCCCACCTCTATCTTCCAGAAAATTGTGACAAGTGTAACAGACATTTTGGATAGGACATTTCCAGACAGATTGCTGGTTTTCTGCTTCTCTTTGCTTATTTAATCCTTGCTACTAAAGGCTGAGAATAATGAAGCGTTTATATATTTTCATTTCAGAGGTCAGGAAACTGAGGCTTAAGGAAAGGAAGTAACTTAAAAGATATTCTGCTTGTGCAGTTGTCTGGACCACAGCTCAGATCGCTCAATTTGCTGTTCCAGTGCCTTTTCACCTTCATGCTTCCATTCTTTTAGTAAAAATAGTTAACGCTGCAAATTATGTATCAGGTACAAGGATATGAAGAGTGGATTTGCCAGAATGCAAAAACCAGAACTGAAAACTGTATGTGAGTGAAGCGAAAGTTGCTCAGTCGTGTCGGACTCTTTGCGACCCTATGGACTATAGTCCACCAGGTTTCTCTGTCCATGGAATTCTCCAGGCAAGAATACTAGAGTGGGTTGCCATTCCCTTCTCCAGGGCATCTTCCCGACCCAGGGATCGAACCCAGGTCTCTTGTATTGCAGGCAGATTCTTTACTGTCTGAGCTACCAGGGAAGCCCTGAAACTGTATGTAGACCCATATAATTAAATAATCCATATTTGAGAAAAGAACTGCATCTAGGCAGGATGGAGATTTTCAGGTTCTCTGTTCAAGTATTTAGGTGTGGCATCTTCTGGATGGAGGACAGGAAGGGAAGTGAACTGTGGGGTTGATCAGGTACATTCAAATGGCACAACATGAGCAATTTCATCACTAATAAATTATGAAACTCTTAATGTCAGGCCATTATGATCATTTTAATGCTTATTTCCAGTAAAATGACAATCAGCCCATGTGACTGATAGTCACTGCCCCTGCAAAGTACCTTTCTGTTACTACAGTCCCTCCCCTGGGTCACCTAACAGTTGCCCTACCTCTAGCAGCTAAAACAGTTAACATCTGGCACAGGAGGAGACTTCCAGGAACCCTTCTGTGCCAAGACAAGTCTTATCTGAATATTACATTTTAGTTTATTATCTTAATGCATATTATATTTACGTGTCTCCAAGTTCCTTGTAGAATGGGGTTGTATACTAATGTAAGTGAAGTGTTAGTTGCTCAGTTGTCCCTGACTCCTTGTGACCCCATGGACTTTAGTTCACCAGGCTCCGCTGTCCATGGGATTTTCCAGGCAAGGATACTGGAGTGGGTTGCCATTTCCTTCTCCAGAGGATCTTCCCGACCCAGGGATTGAACCCAGGACTCCTGCACTACAGGAAGATTCTTTACTGACCTAGCTACCAGGAATAATGAAATATAAAACATGTTGATATGTTATGTGCCTTAGTGTAAAGTATAGAGATATGAAAGCCTGTGATAGCCATCATTTTGCCAAAAGATGAAGAAACAGATTCCTGTGATGTGAGTTTGGCATGGTGCTACAGTTTTTTTAACAGTGATTGATAATGGAATAGCCAACCACTCTGCCTTCTGTCCATTTTGCTCCATTTAACTGATAATAAAGATCTGAAGACTCAGAAATATTCATTGCATATATTAGACTCCAGATATCATCTATGATTGAAACATAATGTAATTTAGGAGGAAAACATCAGACTCTTTTCATTTCAGACTCCATCTATCCATTATGAAAGGCAAGGGTCTTAGTGCATTTGTTCAGCAACTCTAATGTTTAGAAGGCTACAACCATCAGCCCTCCCTCCTTTTTAACATGAATCTCAAATCTGAATGGACATCAGAATCACCTGGATGACTTATTAGACCACAGATTGCTGTCCCCCACCCCCAGAGTTTCTGGTTCAATGGATCTGGGCTGGGACCCAAGAATTTGTATTTTAAGAAAAGATGCTGATGCTGCTGGTCCTGGGAGCACACTTTGAGAACCACTGACTTATAGTCATGTGACTGTTGGGTGAGTGCCTGGATGAGAAATAGGAAGATCAGATCCTTACCTTTGGATATAAGGCCTTTATTGTGGAAGAGTCTGAAGACTCCTTTACTAAGGTTTGAGCAGGGGACCAAAGCTCAAAGGAGTTGTTGTTCAGCTGCTAAGTCATATCTGACACTTTGCAACCCCATGGACTTCAGCATGCCAGGCCTCTCTGTTCTCCACCATCTCCTGTAGTTTGCTTGATTTCATGTCCATTGAGTTGGTGATGATGTCTAACCATCTCATCCTTTGCTGCCCCCTTCTCCATTTGCCTTTAATCTTTCCTAGCACCAGAATCTTTTCCAATGAGCAGGTTCTTCGCATCAGTTGGCTGAAGTATTAGAGCTTCAGCATCAGTCCTTCCAATGAATACTCAGGGTTGACTTCCTTTAGGATTGACTGGTTTGATCTCCTTGCAGTCCAAGGGACTCTGAGGAGTCTTCTCCAGCACCACAATTCAAAAGCATCAGTGCTCAGCCTTCTTTACGGTCCAACTCTCACAACCTTACATGATTACTGGAAAAACCATAGCTTTGACTATATAGACCTTTGTCAGCAAGGTGATGTCTCTGCTCTCTAGGTTGGTCATAGGTTTCCTTCCAAGGAGCAAGCATCTTTTAATTTCATGGCTGCAGCCAATGGCCACAGTGATTTTCAAGCCCAAGGAAATGAAATTCCTCACTGTTTCCACTTTTTCCCTTTCTATGTGCCATGAAGTGATGGGACCAGATGCCATTATCTTAACAGACCTAAAAATGTCAGGCCACTTCTGGCCCAAGGAAAGTGAATTTGGACATCAGTAAAGAAAAATCTGGAGATCTAAACTGCTCTCAGGGGTGAACTGTGGAAAATGGTCATGTGTGGAAAGCAGCAGAGCTGTGGACACTTGGCCCTCCTTGTTAGGTATCACCACCATTCTTGTAATCAATATATTCTGGTTACTGTTTCTACTACACCTGGGGTGATACTTTCTCCATCTTGTTTTTGGGTTCATTCTTTTCTAACCATTCTTGAAATAGGTATTTTCATGGTTTAAATCAATAGTCTCTCTTGGGTCATCTTGTTCTCTCATGCTTTCTTTTTTTTTGTTCAGTCGCTAAGTCATGTCTGACTCTTTGTGACCCCATGAACTGCAGCATGCCAGGCTTCCCTGTCCTTCACTATCTCCTAGAGTTTGCTTAAATTCATGCCCATTGAGTTGGTGATTCCAATTATAATCTACTGGTAACCTCTCTCTTAAACTTCAGAACTGCCTTTTCTAAATTCTTCAAACATGTATCTTCTAGGCTCCAAATATTCAGCGTTCCAATATTAAAATGTTGAGTCCACAATGAACCTACCACGCAGTTCAGTTAACAATTTCATCCACCAAATTGCCCAAGCAAAACCCCTAGACATCCTCCAAATCCTCCTTTCTCCTTCATTCTGCTCCATCCACCAATTCTCCAGACCCTGACAACTCTACAACCCAACCATCTTCTCTTCTCCATTTCCACTGCCTTGCCTAGCAGCCAGGCCCTCATTAATGCCTTCCAAGACTACTGAAAAAACACTTCAGTTTCCTGAGTCAACCTGCCACTCTGTCTTCTGCCAAGCAACTTATATTCCTATCATAATTTTAGTTTTTCCAGCTCAAAAATTTCAGATGTGCCACACCTGCTCCATTATTTACCCCAAACTCCTTAACAAGGCATCTAAGGCCTTGCATGACATAAACCCTACCTACTTTATCAGCCTCCTCTTCCTCTTCTTACTCACTTGACCCTAAATTTCAATCAAAGTGAACTAACATTGTTGCTGAATTTGCTATGTTCTTTCACTCTGCTGGCCTTGACTAGTTGCTTTTTCTGCATGGAATATCTTTCCTACCCTTATCTGCTCCGTAAATCTTATTTGACCTTTCATACCCAGCTGGCTTATCATTGCCTGGTTGAGTGGGTTACTCTCCCCTCTGTGGTTTCTGGGCCAATCAGAAGCGGCTTGATGACACACACAATTAGAATCCTTCTCTATCTGTGTCCTTCATGAATACCTCTAGGGCAGTGTCCACAACTGTCCCGACCTCAGCATCTAGCACCATATCTGGCACAAAGTGGATGCCAATATATGTTTGTTGAATGAATGCTCTCAATTTCATGCCCCAAGAAATACAACCCAAAGGGATGTCAGTACTACACCATGATGTGTCTTTTTGTGAGTAAGAGACAATTCACTATATAATTTTCACATTTTTCAGCAGCATAAAGTAAGCAGTGTTTGGGCATTACCTAGGAAATGTATTCAATTTTCCTCCTGTCTGGATCACTTCCAGCATGTATTCATGTCAACTAGTCCTCTTGTCTGTAATCCTCCTCTTGGAATAAGATGTTCATTTCATACTTTTATTGCATTCATGTCAGGAGTTGTAAGCTCTATAAAAGAAGCTCCCCACATTTATCATAAAACTGGAAGCTGTAATTAGGAAATGCACAAGCACACTGGGATAGACTCCAGGTGGGTGATTGCCACC
Source organism: Cephalophus harveyi (assembly GCA_006410635.1). NCBI lineage: Eukaryota > Metazoa > Chordata > Mammalia > Artiodactyla > Bovidae > Cephalophus > Cephalophus harveyi. Next base: position 386,820 of record SJYT01073199.1, on the reverse strand, counting down.
GAAGAGTCAAACCAAGAATCTGCAAGGGAGACAGACACTCCCATCTTATTGATGGGCAGTAGGGAATCCCGGCAAAGTAGGATCACTAGGAACAGCCATGTGAACACCTGGGGCTAGAACCTAGGGCTTCTCTCGCCATGCTAAGTCACTTTAGTCATGTCAACTCTTTGCAAATCTACGGACTGGAGCCCACTAGGCTCCTCTGTCCATGGGTTTCTCCAGGCAAGAATGCTGGCGTAGATTGCCATTTCCTCCTCCAGGGGATTTTCCTGACCCAGGGATCGAACCCATGTCTCTTACATCCCCTGCATCGGCAGGCAGATTCTTTACCCACTGAGCCGTGAACTCTCTTAGACATTAGATGTCGGTTATCAAATTCTGAAAAGGTGAGCAAGTGAGAAAAGACATAAAGTCTTTTATTCTCAGAGGTCAATATTAGAACAAATGAGTGGAATTCATAGAGAAATAAGATTTCGTCTTAAATTAGGGAGATTTTCCTGAAAGCTGCTGATGTGCTCAGTTTGGGCTGACTTTTTGTGACCCCATGGACTTTAGCCCGCCAGGTTCCTCTGTCCATGGAATTTTCCAGGCAAGACTATTGGAGTGGGTTGCCATTTCCTTCTCCTAGTCCCGGAAGCTAAATAAGTTCAACTCTGTTCAGTGAGTTAGGATGCTCCCGTTACTGAAAGATAGCCCAGAGTAGAGAAAAACAAATATATTAACTCATATATATGGAGGAGGAGGCAATGGGAACCCACTCCAGTACTCTTGCCTGGAAGGTCCCATGGACAGAGGAGCCTGGTAGGCTGCAGTCCATGGGGTCGCCAAGAGTCGGACACAACTGAGCGACTTCCCTTTCACTTTTCACTTTCATGCATTGGAGAAGGAAATGGCAACCCACTCCAGTGTTTTTGCCTGGAGAATCCCAGGGATGGGGGAGCCTGGTGGGCTGCTGTTTATGGGGTCAGATAGAGTCAGACACGGCTGAAGCGACTTAGCAGCATGTATATGGAATCTGGAAAAATGGTTACTGATGAACCTATTTACAGGTAGGAGTAGAGACACAGACATGCGAGAATGGACTTGTGAACCTAGCAGGGAAGGAGAAGGCAGGATGAACTGAGAGAGTGGCGTTGACATATACACACTCCCACATGTGAAATAGGTAGCTGGTGGGAAGGCACTGTATAGCTCGGTGCTCTGATGACCTAAGGGGTGGCAGGGAGGCTCAGGAAGGAGGGAATATATATATATCCTTCTAGCTGATCCATGCTGTTGTTTCACTAGAAACTAACACAGCATCGTAAACCAATTATTTTTTAAATTCTCCAGTTTAAAAAATATCCTATGACAAACCATGATGGAAAAGAATATTTTAAAAAAAGAATGTGTATATGTGTGTGTGTGTATAATTGAATCACTTTGCTATGTAACAGCAATTAACAACATCATAAATAAACTATACTTCAGTGAAAATAAGGAAATTAAGAAGTAATAGCCTGGATGGTGCTTTGCCCCATCCAGTAACATAAAGAAGGGGCTTTGCTGGTGGCTCAGTGGTGAAGAACCCACCTGCCAATGCAGGAGCCGCAGGAGATGCGGGTTTGCTCACTGGGTCAGGAAGGTCCCCTGGAGGAGGGCATGGCAACCCACTCCAGTATTCTTGCCTAGAGAATCCCATGGGCAGAGGAGCCTGGTGGGCTTTATTTAGTCTATAGGGGTCCAATACTTTGGCCACCTGATGCGAAGAACTGACTCATTTGAAAAGACCCTGATACCAGGAAAGATTGAAGGCAGGAGGAGAAGGGGACGACAGAGGATGAGATGGTTGGATGGCATCACCAACTCAATGGACATGAGTTTGGGTAAACTCCGGGCGTTGGTAATGGACAGGGAGACCTGGCATGCTGCAGTCCATGGGGTCGCAGAGAGTCGGACACAACTGAATGACTGGACTGAACTGAACTGAACTGAGGGGTGCAAAGACTCAGACATGACTCAAGTGACTTAGCACACACACACAACATACAGATAACTTATCTTAGGGGGAAAATACACAGGAGGTGACCTGGGATTCTATGAGGCAGATCATTCTGGATAAGCCTGATCTCCCTAATTCATCTCTTGGCCTTCAGAGAAAAAGTCACCATCTCTAGTCTTAGAACGGTGGCTGTGCATTCTTTGGACAACCACCATCTTGAATTTGAGTTACTGTGGCAAGTGTTCCCTTCTATCTCTTAGATGCAAGGATTTGAGTGGGTGTTACAAGGATGAGCCTCCTGTAAGAATTCTCCAGGCAGAGATTTGAGGGAGGCGGATTCAAATAGCAGCAGAAATGTTCAGTTTTGTCCTGATTTTCATGGCTTGTTGCACAGCCATTCACATGTTTCTTTGTATGAGCAATATAATAACCAGCTTTCAAAAGGACAGACAGCATAATGAATGGATTGTAAAACATGCTCATAAAAACAGTAGAGTGCGTCTAGAAGTGTGTGTTCTCTGCTTTTGATTTACTGTGTACCCTGTTTTGCATTTTCACATCATTTGCAAGTTTTCTATTAAAAATAAGCATCTAATGGGCATGCAATTAATTTTAATTTTTCTTTCTCTTCCCCCCAAGGTGATTAAAAAAAAAAAGTGTGTGTGTGGTGATTGGGGGGAGACATTTTACAGTCCTGACAGAACATGGATATTACAGCCATAGAGTTCATTACGGGGTAATTAATGCATGTTAAGGATCTTGTAAATATTATGTGGTAATAGCTCTAAATAAATACACACTCCACTTGGAAAGAGCTGCTCCACCCCTGCCACGGGGAATGAGATGTTCCTAATTAATGCCTTTAGACGAGGAGCCTGTGTCACCTTGGACAGTCTTGGGAAATTACAGCTTTAGTTTGTGGAAGGCAGCAGTGAACGGTTAATTACAGAACCTTGACATGCCTGGTGCCTGTCCCACCTGGACTAAGTGGGTTGGACAGGCCCACCTGGCTGGCTCTCTTCTTCAGGAGGCTTTGTTGTTAGAAAGTGGGCTGTGCAGCTATAATGATTCTGCTGGGAGCCTTTCCAGCTCCAGGAAGAAAAGCTTTCCAGGAGGACCTGCTGGAAAACACTTGATTATCTTGGACTCTTTACTGAGCTCTTCAGTCCAGGATGGGGCACTCTGTCTGGGAAGTGAGAGTCACTGCTGTTGTTGATGGTATTGATGAGTATGGGTTTAAATGATATTTCCTGTTTGACCTGCTGCTTGGTTTAGAGATGGCCTCTGCCAGATGCCAGTGTGTGGGGCTTGAGATCCCTTCTTAGCGCCTGGCTACAGTTATTACCATCAGGACAGCAAGTGTCTCCATGGTCATGCCCCTAGAGGCCTTCCGATTTTAGGAAAGTGACAGAAAGGCTGTTGCATCTCTGGATCCATTTCTTTTTTCAAGTCAGCTGGGCTCAGACTGATGTGTCATGGACCGAGACCATGGCATAAAAATAGTCATGGGGTAAAGGTTTAGCCTAAATCCACTTTCACTCATACCTTGCCACTTCTGCACAGTACTCTGATCTACATTTTTCCAAAGTTGTTCACATATTGATTTGTCTATTCATGGCTTCTATGCTCTTCTGGGATGACAGCCTATGGAGATGAGGTTAACTGTATAGAGTGAGCTTTTATGTGCCCCGGCAAAGTTTTCCTTTCCTACCTTTGAAACGGTACCTCCCCTTAATCTCTCATCTCTTACCTGGAATTCCTAAAGAAGAAAATCAAGTCTTAACGCCCTCAAAGAGAGAAGTGCATCACATGCCAGCCTCTGGAGTTGAGAATGTCACCCAGGTAAACACAGATATAGACTAGAACCTTAGCCAGAGTGTAACAGTAGTGAGATCCCAAAGGCTTGAGGTTCCTGGGAATAATCATTCTTAGCATAGGGGACAGGGAGCTGCTGGTGTGACTGAAGGAGCCAAAGACAAATTTCATCCACTTCAAGTTGAGGAAGTACTGAAACACCGTGGACATGGATATTCACGTTGCTGATGATGCCAGCAAGAAAATGTGATGAATTCCCTGAGTATCAAGATAAATAGACCAACCAAACAAGGATGCTGAGTTCTTGGTGTCAGTTGCCAACAGGGACTGCTAAAAGTCTGGACTGAAGTATGGGGCAAGAAGGTACTTTTTATAAAGGATTTAGTGTAGAACCTCACAAAAGTGAATGTTCAGTATAGGCTGTGTTGTCATTATTAAGGAACGTGCCTTCTCCCAGCGTGTTAATGAATGCTAGAGAAAATCACACCTCTTGTTCTGATGGAGACATAGAGGGAATCTCATGGAGACAGGTAAGGGCACACATTGTTTAGTATTGTTACAGAAAAATCATTCTGACATTTGTTCAAGGTGGCATGGATGACTTTATTTAAAACTGTTATAATAGGGGAGAGAGATTGAACTCAATTCCAAATATAACAGGGACAGTGGGGATGTAAACCAGTGGGCTTGGTGACAGAGTGCATGGAAAATTACTAAGAGGAACTTGGTTAGGTATCAAGGGTTTTGGAAGAGGAACTTGAGTGGATATTAAGAGTAAGGGAATCACAAAAAACTGTCTTAGCAGGATTATTTACTAAAAATGTGTTCAGCAGGCAAGGACTAGGTCTAGTCAAGAAGCAAGCTTGGCTTGAAATGTGCTGGGGAATGGAGTCTGACCTAATAAAATAAATCATATTAGTTAAAAAAAGAAAGCAAGTTGTGGACTTCCCTGGTGGTCCAGTGATTATAGGAGATATGAGTTCTGTCTCTGGTCTGGGAAGATCCTACATGCTGTGGAACAACTAAGTCCATGGACCACAACTGCTGTACTCTCGAGCCCATGCTCTGCAACAAGAGAAGTCACCACAAAGAGAAGCCTGCACACCACAACTAGAGAAAGCCCCTGTGCCGCAACAAAGACCCAACACTGCCAAAAATGCACGTATAAAAAAAATAAAACCTCTTTAAAAAAGCAAGCTTAAGGGACCAGGATTAAAGTTTGGTCAAGGAGGAAGACTTTGTTAATTCCTCTTCTTAGTCAAGGAAAGAAGAGTCATTATTCTTTCCTCTGGACAATATAAATCTATTTGTGTTTGACCAGCTTTTATTCATTAAGGGCCAACTGACCCATCTCTTGAGACTTGCTGGTAGAGGATATTTCCTGGTTACTTTGAGCCATCAGACACTTAAAGAGTACCTACTTTTTGGAAGAAACTTGGTTCCACTTTGTGAAGATGGGAATTTGCTCTTAGAACAATAGCTTACATCACACGCACGTCAAAATGTATCAGCCAGGATTCAGCCAGAGGAACATAACCAGTAGGGAGGATATATTTTAATTAACTTATTGCAAGAAATGGGTTTACGTGATTGTGGGGGCTGGCCAAGTCCCAAATCCATTAGACACGCATGCCACCAGGGAGGGAAAGTCATGGACAGGCTGAAACTGTAGTTCACTGGAGGAATTTTTTCTCTCCTGGGGAAGCCCCAACCTTGTATTTACATCCTTCCAATGGATTGACTCAGGCTCCATCCAAATTATCCAAAATAACCTCCCTTACGTCAAGTCAGGTGATTAGCAACACTTAGATTAGGGTTTGATTGTAGCTGGAGACTGTGGTTGAGTCAGGATGGCAAATCAAAAAAAAAAAAAAAGTCACCTCTAGTAAACCTTTTTTCAAAAAAACACAAAACTTGGAAATCAGGCGAAAAAGCTGGATATTCTGACCTTTGCACACTATCTTGGGACACTTTTCTAATATGTCCACAATGGGGTTATCTTACTCTCTTGGATTTATAGCTGGATTTGATCAATAACTGATAAGACCCAGCTATTTCACAGTCTTATTCAGTTAGAGGCCAGTTTGTGGAAAACTGGTGAGGCATGTTGATTTTCCTTTTTTTTTTTTCTTGGAAAAGAAGGAAATAAGCCCAAACGTTTTATTACCCTGAAGGACATTAGCTAGTTTGGTACCTAACCTGTCATTCTTATTTCAGCCTTCTCTTGCCCATGGTTTGTATAAATCCTAATTTCTCATATTCCATCAAATCAATCCTGTCATTCTGCTGGCTTCCTCAGTAAAGAGTTAAATAAAACTCTGACATATATTCATTATCTGCCTGTCTGAAAATTGTGTTTGTAATGATTTGAGAATTTGCTCTGACAGATTCGGAAGGTGGGTATAGATAGGGATGGGGCTGCTGGGGAAGGAACGAGACTCTGGGGAGAGAGGAAAGAGAATGGGTGTCTGTGTATAATGGGCTATGTTTCAGTCCAAGGGAAACAGAGCAAGTGTCACTGGCGGGATGGAGACAGACTCTTGATTTAGTGATTCGGAGGAAAGGACAGGGCCTGTTAAGACTGAGTGTTGGGACTTCCCTGGTGACCCAGTGCTCCCAATGCGGGTGACCCGGGTTTGATCCCTATTCAGGGAACTAGACCCCACATTCTGCAACTAAGAGTTCATATGCCACAACTAAAGATCCTGTGTGCCAGAGCCAAGACCCAGTGTAGCCAAAACAAACAAATATTTTAGAAGAAAGACTGATTTTTGTTGAATTAGCCAGCAATAAATGCCCATAAAAATTCCATTCCTACCAGCCCAGAAATCAGAGAGAGAGAGAGAGAGAGAGAGAGAGAGAGAGAGGGAGGGGGAAATACTCTCATATAATTTATATATAAACAAAAGAGTGGACCTCTGCAGTGGTACAGTGACAGTGGTATGATGGTGTAATTCAAGGTCAAAGACAAAACATGCTCTGGACTGTAGATTCTAATGCTTGTGAAATTTCTACTGCTAATTTTTCCTTTGACTTCAGGCTTTGACACACTTGATTAAAAGCATGGGATTATCAACCACTCAGGGCTAAATCCTATTTTTTTTTTCCAATCATCTGAACTAACCTCATATTGGGCTTCCCAGCTGGCACTCATGGTAAAGAACCTGCCTACCAATGCAGAAAACTTAAGAGACTCAGGTTCAGTCCCTGGGTTGGGAAGATCCCCTGGAGGAGGGCATGGCAACCCAATCTAGCATTCTTGCCTGGAAAATCCCACAAATAGAGGAGCCTGGCAAGCTACAGTCCATAGGGTTGCAAAGAGTCAAACATGACCGAAGCAGTTTAGCATGCATACACACACAACCCCATATCAACACAAGTGGTTTTGTGGTGGTAAAATTGTAAGTTGCTCAGCTGTGTCCAACTCTTTGTGACCCCATGGACTATAGCCCACCAGGCTCCTCCATACATGGAATTCTCTGGGCAAGAATATTGGAGTGGGTAGCCATTCCTTCTCCAGGGGATCTGCCAGACTCAGGGATCAAATCAGGGTCTCCTGCATTGCAGGCAGATTTCTTATCAATTGAGCCACCAGGGAAGCCCTTTTATGGTGGTGGTAATGGTAAAACACACATAACAGAATTTACTGTTTTAATCATTTTAAGTATATGATTCCACAGCATTAAGTACAGTCACCATAATATACAAATTTTGTCTCTAATTTTTTCCAGAAGGTTACTTTTACCCCCAGAGGAAACTTTTTACCCGTAAAAAAGTTCCTATTCCTTCCCCCAATTCCTAGCCACAACTAAATTGCTTTGTCTCTCTCTGCTGTGGATTGTTTTTTTGTGCCCTCCTAAAATGTATATGCTGAAACCCCAACCCTCAAAGGGATGATATTAGGAGGTGGGGCCTTTAGGATATAATTCAGCTTAGATAATGTCATGAGGGACTTCCCAGGTGGCTCAGATGGTTAAAAATCTGCCTGCATTGGAGGAGACCGGGGTTGATCCTTGGGTCAGGAAGATCCCCTGGAGAAGGGAATGGCTACCCACTCCAGTATTCTTGCTTGGAGAATTCTATGGACACGAGGGTCATGCCCCCGTAGTGGAGGTAGTATCCTTATAAGATGAGAAAAAGAAGAAATCTCTCCGATATCTTGGCCATGAGAGGACACAGCAAGAAGGCAGCTAGCCATCTACAAGCTAGGAAGTGAGTTCTCATCGGACATGGAATCGGCTAGCACCTTGTCTTGGACTTAGCCTCCAGAATTCCAAGATATGCATTTGTTGTCAAAGCTGCTGGCCCTATGGTGTTCTGTTATAGTGGGCTGAGCTGACTGAGGCACTCTGCATGTGTGTATCCTGATTATTTCATATGAATGTGTGGCCTTCTGTGTAGCACACAGATTTTTTTCAATTTATTTTTTTTGTAGTAGAATTGATTTACAATGTTAATTTCTGTTGCATAGAAAAGTGATCATATGTATATATGTATACATACACACACACAGATATATATATATATATATATGAAGGAGGGCATGGCAACCCACTCCAGTCTTCTTACCTGGAGAGTCCCATGGACAGAGGAGCCTGGAAGGTTACAGTCCATGATGTCACCGAGTCAGAAACAACTGAAGTGACTTAGCACGGATGCATATACAGGCATACATTCCCCAGTGACTCAGACAGTAAAGAATCTGCCTGCAATGCAGGAGACCCAGGTTTGATCCCTGGGTTAGAAAGATCCCCTGGAGACAGGAATGGCTACCCACTCCAGTATTCTTGCATGGAGAATTCCATGAACAGCAGAGCCTAGTGGGCTACAGTCCACGGGGGTCGCAAAGAGTTGGACATAACTGAACGACTAACAGTTTCACTTTCATGTTTATACATTCTTTTAAAAACTTCTTTCCCAATATGATTTATCACAGGATATTGAATATAGTTCCCAGGGCTATATGGTAGGACCTCGTTGTTTATCCATCCTGTATATGCTTGCATCTGCTAATTCCAAACTCCCACTCCATCTCTCCCCCACTCCCCTCCCCCTTTGCTACCACGAGTCTATTCTCTATGTCTGTGAGTCTGTTTCTGTTTTGCGGATAAGTTCATTTGCATCCTATTTTAGATTCCACATATAAATGATATCATATGGTATTGGTCTTTCTCTTTCTGACTTACTTCACTTAATATGGTAATCTCTAGGTTTAATCTGGATAATGTCCCATCTATGTTGCTGCAAATGACATTAATTCATTTTTTATGGCTGAGTAGTATTCCACTGTATATATGTACCATATGTACCATCTTCTTTACCCATTCATTTGTCAATGGACATTTAAGTGGTTTCTATGTCTTGGCTCTTGCAAACAGTGCTGCTATGAATGTAGGAGCAGCACACGTGTTTTGGATGGAAGGAAATGTGAGCATTGGAGAGCAGAATCCATGTCAGAGGAAGAGCAGAGAGGGAGTGAATGGGCTGGAAGAAACAGATGTGGTCAGAGGTGGCTTACAGAGCCCGTCTACAGGAAGGAGAGGTGTGGTGGTGAAAGTCCGCATGACCTTAGCTAATTTCCCTGGTCTACCTCCACTTGTGATTTCTGAAAAGAGATGCAAATCTCCAGTGGGAATATCTTGGGCTGCAGGTGTTATTTTTCTGAATGATGCAGAATAAAAGTGACCCATCTCTGAGTCCACTGGGAAGGCGTTGTTCATGATCTGGGCAGGTACCTGCCAAGTGGGTTCACACACAGGCTCTGAGCTCAAGGTAAGAGGCTCCTGAAGCCTCCTTGACACTACAGACCTCTTTTTCCTTTCTCTGACCCAAGTAAAGAAAGTATTCCAGGGGATTTTCTGGCCATCCAGTGGTAAAGAATCTGCCTGCAATGCAGGAGATGCAAGAGACTTGGGTTTGATCCCTGGGTTGGGAAGATTCCCTAGAGGAGGAAATGGAAACCCATCCCAGTAATTTTTTTTTAATTAATTTATTTTTTTTTTGAAGGATAATTGCTTTACAGAATTTTGCTGTTTTCTGTCAAACCTCAATATGAATCAGCCATAGGTATACATATATCCCCTCCCTTTTGAAACTCCCTCCCATCTCCTTCCCCATCCCACCCATCTAGGTTGATACAAAGCCCCTGTTTGAGTTTCCTGAGCCATACAGCAAATTCCCGTTGGCTATCTATTTTACATATGGTAATGTATGTGTCCATGTTACTCTCTCCATACATCTCACCCTCTCCTCCCCTCTCCCCATGTGCATAAGTTGACAGATGAATGGATAAAGAAGTTGTAGTATATATACACAATGAAATATTACCCAGCCATAAAAAGGAACACATTTGAGTCAGTTCTAGTGAGGTGGATGAATCTAGAACCTATTATACAGAGTGAAGTGAGTCAAAAAGAGAAAGATAAATACTGTGTTCTAACACATATATCGGAGAAGGCAATGGCACCCCACTCCAGTACTCTTGCCTGGAAAATCCCATGGACGGAGGAGCCAGGTAGGCTGCAGTCCCTGGGGTCGCTAAGAGTCAGACATGACTGAGCGACTTCACTTTCACTTTTCACTTTCATGCATTGAAGAAGGAAATGGCAACCCACTCCAGTGTTCTTGCCTGGAGAATCCCAGGGACAGGGGAGCCTGGTGGGCTACAGTCCATGGGGTCGCAAAAGAGTTGGACACAACTTGGTTTAGCGGCTTAAGTCACCACCACCACCACCAGTGCTTTAGACTTTGCCTTTCGATGCAAGAGCTTCCCTAGTAGCTGGTAAGGAATCTGCCTGTAGTGCAGGAGACATAGGTTCGATTCCTAGGTCAAGAAGATCTGCTGGAGAAGGGATAGGCTACCCCTTCCAGTATTCTTGGGCTTCCCTGGTGGCTCAGCTGGTAAAGAATTCTCCCACAGTGCAGGAGACCTGCACTGGGTTGATCCCTGGGTTGGGAATATCCCTGGAGAAGGGAGCAACTACCCACTCCAGTATTCTGGCCTGGAGAATTCCATAGACTGTATAGTCCATGGGGTTGCAAAGAGTCAAACATGACTTTCAATTTTCAATACAGGGGTTGGGGTTCAATCCCTGTTCAAGGAGCTAAGGCCCCATGTGCCTTGTGGCCAAAAAAAACAAAACATTTTTTTTTTAATGTAGACCATTTTTAAAGTTTTTATTGAATTTATTACAATATTGCTTCTGTTTTATATTTTGTCTTTTTGGCCACAGGCATGTGGGATCTTAGCTCCCTAAACAGGGATTGAACTTGCACTTCCTTCATTGAAAGACAAAGTCTTAATCATTGGACCACCAGAGAAGTCTCCACACAAAATCAAGCAAGCACAAAGAAAGCATTCCTTTCAATGATGTACATCTTCATCCCTCATCCCACAAGTACAAAATCCCACGATTGAATTGCCAGGCAATCTGAAGCCCTGCTGCTTCCCCACGATTCAGGCAAAGCACATGGGAGCCCTTTCAGGAGCCAGGCACGCTCCAATCAAGCCACTCCACGCACAGGTCTCTAATAGTACAGTAATCAGTGGTAATCACCCATACAGTTTATGTACAGGAAGGCCTAATAGGATTCATGCCTCTGTGGTGAATACATTTTCATTTATAGGACTAAATGCAGGCATACATTACCTGTTTAATTAAAAACAAAATTCTCCAGCCAACAATTTGCTCCCTCTCCTGGGTACATGCTATATACATTTCTATATACATTATTGATGTCTCCTTTAAATCTACTGGTTACCTCTTCTTCCAGTCACTTGTCATTGTGTGTGACTGCCTACCATTTGAGAAGGCAAACCACAGAGAAACCAAGGTCCCTGCCTGTTACACCGGTTCAGGTATCCAGACAGGTGATGGTCCCTCGGAAGGGCAGGGTGTGAACACAGGATGCCAGAGGGCAGTGCCTGGCCAAGTGAAGCCAGAGCAATAATCACGTGCAGCTCATGATTTATAGGAGTGGTTTTTTTAAAAAAGATTTTTTTGATATGGACCATTTGTAAAGTCTTTATTGAATTTGCTAGAATATTGCTTCTGTTTTATGTTTTGGTTTTGCTTTATGTTTTGGTATGCCACGAGGCATGTGGCATCTTAGCTCCCCAGCCAAGTAGTGAACCTGTTCTACATGCATTGGAAGATGACGTCTTAACCAGTGGCCTACCAGAGACGTCCCTATATGAGTCTTTTAATAATTCTTTCCTCTTTTTTTTTTTTTTTCAGGTTCTCTTCTCTTTCGCTCCCGTCATGGATGCAGACAGCTGCTGATCAATGCCTATACATTTAGGGTGCTTCTCTCAGTTAAGGAAAAGAAACTCTCAAGGAAATAGATGACTGAACAGATAGTTTTGCTGAGCCCCACGTATGAAGAGATGGACCAGGGTTGAAGAGACTGAACTGAACGCTGGGTCAGGTGGAGAAAGTAGTATCACCTGCTGTCCCCGGGCCCTGACGACACCCAGGGATGCTCTTCCGCCTCCTCAGCGCTCTCAGAGGTACTGTGTTTCCGATCTTGAACTTCTTCCATTCACAAATGCTCTGACGCATTTACCTGGGTATTAGGATGACACGGGAAGCCACACCTACCTCCCTTGGTGGAAGGTAGTTGCTCCCTTGGACCCTGGTGGGGTGGAAGAGGGCAGAAAGAAGGTTAAAAGGAGCAGTCAAGTCACTCAGTGTGTTTTCTATAGAAAATGTTGAAGGTGATGTAAAAGAGTACTTAACGTACAAGGTAATAAAGTTGATGCAGGATGAGATGTAAGAGTGAAAAGATGAGGGCCATGGCCTGGAAGTAGGAATGCTGAGCAATTAGGAGTTTTAAATCCAAGCTTTACTGCTTTTTTTGTTTGTTTGTTTTTAGCAGTTGCTTAACTTCTAGCTTCTGTGTGCTTACCCATACACTGGAAGTAATAAACATTTGGCAAGATAATATTTTGAAATATCAACTCAGGTTTATCCCCTGGTCTTCCTCCTAGCCTACTCACAAGGCTTGGCTCTTGGCCACTGGCCTGGTAACTTGGATTTGGGGAGGTTCCCACCACTTTTGCCAAAAAAGAGTGGTCTCACTGTGTCTAAACTGTTCGGATGAGCAACATGGTTTATACCGAACACGTGCTTTCTTTTTGGAGTCCAGGATTTTGGGGCATGTGAGGCAGAGGGTGCCTGCCTGACCAGCCCCCAACAAAATCCTCCAGCACTGATTCTCTAACAAGCTTCCCTGGTAGACAGCACTTCACGTGTGTATTTGCAACTCATTGTTGGCGGGATTAAGCCCATCTTGTGTGACTCCCCTGGGAAAATACTCTTGGATACTTGCACTTAATTTCCTTGGACTTGGCACCAGGCCTGTTTTGCTTTGTATGTATCCTTTTATTTTAACACATCACAGCTGTGATTGTGAATATATGAAGATTCCTATTGCAAATCATTGAGTTTGGGGGTGATCTTGGGGACCCTTTCCCACCAGTCAGTCAGCTAAAATAGTGGTATTTGCTCTGAAAAGGGATGGCACAGTGCGTATCACTGAACTACTGAAAGTATCACTCAACTATTTACTTTTAAGTCTCAAAAGCCTAGGATGAGAGCCCCAGATGTACTCTGGTCCTCATGAGCACTCACAGTCAGCCACTCCTTCCCCTCCAAACCAAGACTCAAACGTATTCCCAAGAAGAGGGAAGAGAAGGAGGGAAGGAAGAGTGGGCACTGAGAGTGGAGAGCCTGACGTTGATCAGTGCCCTTCTCTCCCTGGAGCTGAGCCCTCGGTGAGAGCAATAGGAAAACACGCACAGTTCAAGGGGATCTGGAAGCAAAGGACCTGGATCGCCTCTGATGGACTCTGAGGAGGTCCCAAGACTCAGGGGGGACTTGGGAGAAGAGGTCTTAGGCAGACTGGCCTGACACAGCCTTGCCTGTGGAGTAGACAGAAGACCATGCAGAAACCAAGTTTCTTTTTATTTCTTTATTTGGCTGTGCTGGGTCCTTGTTGCTGCCCAGGGGCTTTCTCTTGTTGCAGTGAATGGGGGCTACTCTCTGGTTGTTGAGTGTGGATTTCTCATTGTGGTGGCTTCTCTTGTTGTGGAGCACAGGTCCTTGGGCATGTGGGCTTCAGTAGTTGCAGCTCACGGGCTCAGTAGTTATCACACATGGGCTTAGTTGCCCTGCGGCATGTGGAATCTTCCCCGACCAGAGATCGAACTGGTATCCTCTGCACTGGCAGAAGCACTGGAGCACCAAGAAGTCCAGAAACAAGGGCTCTTTAATGGGATGCCAGTCAGGACAGATAGACTCACCCAGGCGCAGAGCCCACCCCTTTCCTGCCAGCCCGGGCTGTCTGCTGACACCTTGGTACCAAGGAAGCCCTTCACAGCACAGACACTGCTCTGGGAATCCGAGAAGACCTAGAAATATAGAACGCTGCAGGTTGTGCCCCTGGGCCTGTGACCTGCAACTGGTAGGAAGTGACAGAGCCAGCATTCAAAAGCAGGTCGGTAGGCGACCAAAGCCAAGATCCGAGTGTGAACCTCTTTATCCACAACCACAGCCGCTCGTGTCTAAATATGTATTGCCTGCAACCTCAGCCAAGGTGTGAATGTCATTCCACATCTTTCTCAGTGTCTCCTCAACTGCCTTTCTCAGCCCTCACAGCAGATGCTCAGCATCTGTACCTCTCTCTTCAAAAGCATCTGCAGGCTGATGGATTGCAGGAATATAGGCTGAAAGGATTAGAATGTGTTGTCAAGAGTGGGTGTAAACAAGTGGCCCCTTGAGTTTGGGCAGGTTAGAGACAGCAGCATAACCATAAGAAGACGGAGGCAGTGTAGACTTCCCTTGTAGTCAAGCTGATCAAAGCTTCTTAAAGGAGACAGGATTCAGTTGAACCATGAAGTATACATAGGATGTTGCTGGAAGGTGATTAGGTAGCTCTTAGAACAGGAGGGGAAGTTTGGAGCAAAAATTTTTAAACTTTATTTTTTTTAAAATATTTATTTAGTTAGTTATTTTGGTTGTGCTGGGTCTTAGTTGCATCATGTGGGATCTTTAATTTTCACTGTGGCCTCCTTAGTTGCAGCTTGCAGGATCTAGTTCTCTGACCAGATATTTGACCTGGGCACCCTGCATTGGGACCACGCAATCTTAAGCCACTGGACCACCAGGGAGGTCTCTAAACTTTAAATTAATGCTTAAATTGTGTATAAATCTACTTCAGTTGTTCATATTCTATTTAAATTTCTCTAAAGTGCTCATCCATCCATTATTTTGCTACATCTCCATCTTTGTCATTTGCAATCTCCTTTTTATCCCTCTTCCAACCCTACACCTGTCTCCTACACCCTACCTAGCCTGCCCATAGCTTTAAATACGAGGGCATTTCTATTTCGACCCTCTAGCTTCAATAAGAATCAGTAAGAAGTATCCCCAGGACTCCACCAGAATGACTGGTACAAATTTATGTATATAGATAGATATAGCCTCTTTACGTTTTGACTTTATCTAAATACAACTTTATCCCAATAGAAAAATACTGAAAATACTGAAAAAAGAAACTAACCCAAAATTTGGTTTTTTTTTTTTTGACTTTGTTATTATTTGTTTTAAGTTAAAGCATTCTTTTTTTTTAAATTAATTTAGTTTTTATTGAAGGATGATTGCTTTACAGAATTTTGCTGTTTTCTGTCAAACCTCAACATGTATCAGCCATAGGTATACATATATCCTCTCCCTTTTGAACCTCCCTCCCCATCCCACTCATCTAGGTCGATACAGAGCCCCTGTTTGAGTTTCCTGAGCCATACAGCAAATTCCCGTTGGCTATCTATTTTACACATGGTAATGTAAGTGTCCACCCTCTCTTCCCCTCTCCCCATGTCCATATTGATCAGTTTTAGAAACCATCTTTTGATCCCCCAACATAAAAGATGAAGAAACCAGGGTAACAATATTACCTTTCAGCTGATGTCTCCTTTTTGCTTTTATTTTGGCTAATTATATGCTTTCTAAGTTGTCATTATTTATAACATTTCCTACTGTTTTATGCTCAATTCTGTTGAAAGTTGGATTCAATTACAGTATTTTTGCTAACATTTCTTCATTACTCACTTCTTGGCTGAAGTTTATTTGGTAGCTTATTCAAGAAAGGCTCATGCGGAATGTATTATCTAAGCTCCTGGAGGAACAAAACGTTTGTGTTTGTGTACTTGAGTGACAGTTTAGTTGGGTATGACATTCTTAAGTTAAACTCTATTGATATTTCTCAAGTGTGTTCTAGTGATGAACCTTGGTATAAAGTGATGAGAGGCTATCTACTTTTTCTCTCTTTATAAAATTTGATATATATATTTTTAAAACTCTGTTTTGCTTTTATCTGCTTTCTTTTTCTTTAAAGCCTAGTAACTTTATTATCTTAGTAATATTGATTCTCTAGCAAGTTTTTCCTGGGACACAGTGTATATCTTCTATTCATAAGTTCTCAAAGCCTTTGTTTCTCAAAGTTTTCCTTGAATCATTCCTTTAAATATATTTTATGTTCTTTGGTTTAATTCTTTTCTCTAGATTACAAATCCTATTTCTGCTGACAAGCAATGTATTAATAGCTACCTAATGGCCATATAAACTTAGGCAAGTTGCCTAACCTCTTAGTGGCCCAGTCTCTTTTTCTAAAAGTTGAATAATAACCCTCAGAATGTTGTTGTGAAGACTGCATGCGTGCATGCTCAGTTGTGTCTAACTCTTTGCAACCCCACGGACTCCTGCCAGGCTTCTCTGTCCATGGGATTCTCCAGGTAACAATACTGGAGCAGGGAGCCACTTCCTTCTCCAGGGGATCTTCCCAACCCAGGGATCAAACCCATGTCTCTTTCGTCTCTTCAATTGGCAGGCAGATTCTTTACCACTGTGTCACCTGGGAAGCTATTACAGGCTAACAAGTCCAAGTCTTATTTTCTCTTTTTAAAACAGCCAGTTTGACCACACATAAAATTTCGTTCCCAAGATTCCTTTTTCACAAAACTTCCACCACATTTTGGCATTCATGCAGATTTTGTTCTATTTTTGTTTCCTCTTTCTCATTCTGGAATAAGCAATCATCTTACTTTTCTTTCCTACTTTTCTCTTAGTTGTTTCTTTTCACCCTTACTATTTTTAAGTAGTTTTAATGACATACAATGTAATTAAAGATTACAAATCTTAATTTTAAAGATTAGAAATCTTAACCCTTAGAATCTTTAATTCCTAGTGAAAACTAAGAATATTAGACTAGCCTTCTGTGGACTGATAAATTTATTGATTTCATAATTTTTAAAAGTATATTCTTCCTCATGGTGGGTTTTTCAAAGTGGCACAGAACACATTTACTGAGAGACCCAATATTTAGCTTTTTTCTGTAATAGTGAGAAGAATTAGGTAAAACCTATGTTGATTGATTTAATGTTTCAGTATTTTACCTTATTTGGAAATGACCTGGATAGTCAATTAATTTCCGTCATTAACTTAACTCAGCAAAACTCTAAGGTTTCAAGTTACCAAAGGATTTTAAAAACTATGTCTTATAAAACCTCATCACTTTTCAAAAGTTTACTTATAAACTTTTATTTGTCCTACATCTGTTTAACTTACTTGTTAAAAGCAATCATGTTTAGATTATTCATGAATATTTCACAAGACATTAAACATCTAACCATCATCTTTAAAGTTATTTTTCCTGCTGACAAATTTAGTAACAGAGATAAGTCATTTGACTAGAAAATCTTAGTAGAATAAAGAAAATCCTAGTGGAATAAAAGTTGCATGTCTGCATTAAATTTAATGCT